>BMAC01000510.1:349084-385727 GCA_014905375.1 Phtheirospermum japonicum
TGTAAAAAAAAAAAAAAAATATTGTTTACAAAGAATTCTATAAAATTGATATAGGAAGTGGCAAAAAACAGTTTTTATATCAGTTTAAAGTTCGATATAAAAATAGATGACTAGAAATTGAAAAAAATTCGGTCAATAGTGGACGAAATTTATTGTTGTTTTCGGCAACTTGTGGTCGATTTTTTCAAAATGTCGGACGATCAGGGTCGAACGGGTCCCAAATAGATTTTGCAAAATTCAAAACAAATTAAAAAATATGCGAAAAATAAAAAATTAATTGGACAAAAACAAAGAAATGACTGCATTGACTGTTCTCATATTTTTTCATTATTAATTGTTGATTATTTGTCGTGGTCGAAGAACTTAAAGTTAGCACATGAAGAGAAAATGAAGTTAACGTTTTTTTTTTAATTGAAAAAAAAATTAAATGTGTTAAATTATAGTTAATGAGTGTATATACCAAATTTTGTTTTTTTATGAATGTTTTTAAGTAACCGAGAAGAATAAAGGTGTGTTAATAAATTTTGTAAATAGAATTTACACATGCTCGGGTGCGGAGAAAAAAGCTCTAAACGGGCCGATCCAACCCAGTCTTAGTTGGGCTTCGGTCCAATTAGGACCAGAAGAAGCTATAAAGCCCTCGTACTATAAGAACCCACAAAATATCGGCTGAAATCTCAACATTAAGACCAAGATTACCCCCTCTATTATTACATTATTACATTGACCAAAGATTCTATTCCCTTGAACAGAAAAAGTCGCTCGATGTCGATAAGCGACTACATATTATTACAAGGATTATTAAAGTCGGATTTCCTTTTTAACTTCCCAAGTGGGGTAGGAATCCTCTACTTTGCGGCCCGTTGTAGTTTTCCCCAAATCTCACAGATCAGGAAAACTACAAAACTCGTCCCTCCCTAATTTCAAGATCCAAAAAAAATCCAGTTCTTATAATAAAAAAGTTCAAAACTTGAACAATAAAAACTGTTTAATTTTTATATTTAATCTCTCTTAATTGCACCATCAAACCATGGCTTCTTGAGATCCCCCATTCCATCCATCTTTACTCTCTCTGAAAACATTGTAAAATCTTGGAAACCCTTCTTTTTCGTTCTTTGTTTGTTGTGATGATTTTTTTCGCCGTACAATCTTGTACGTTCCACTTCACTGCATTCTCAGGATAGCTACTATTGGTAGATCAGAGATGCGGATTTTCAGTCCGCTTGTCGTTTTGTTGATTTTTCTTTGTTTATTCGCGCCTGGGTCCTTGTCCATTGAAAATTTTCGTCAAGCGTGAGCTCTCTTTTTTCGTTTTTATTTTCGTTAATTTTTAATGTGTTTGCGTTATTGATACGTATTCGTCTCGTAATTTTATTTGTTGCATTGTATTTTTTTGTTTATTTATTACACATTCTTGGTATATTTAGAATAATAAATGTTTCTACTTGTGGGGTTCTTGGAAGTATTGGTTATTGTTATTTTTCCCCCCGGTAATTTGTAGTAATGATTGTTTGGCATTTTATGATGTTGTGACAATATAGTTTGAGATAGTAGTGGTTTACAGTTGTGGGTTTTTGTGCAATTAAAGAGGGATTGCTTGTAAATGAATTTAGTTGTTTATGCAAAGGGTGAACTTTTGCGGTCTGCCTAGAGAAGAAGGGTTTTGAAGCTTATATGGTGTTGAAATGTGAATTTGTGTTAATTCTGTTGATTTAACTTCCTTCGATCCCAATAGCTTGTTATGCTCAAACTGCACAAATAAATAAGACAAAAAATGATAAAGGAAATGCATAATGAAAACGACTGGCGGTTTAAATTTTATGTTTACTGCCTTATTTTGGTCATTCCCCCTTTTATACAAATTTGGTTGCCCTTCGTGCTTAATATCATTAGGTGCAGTCAAGATTGCACCTTTTATCAATATATTATTTATAAATTCGATTTTTTTCCTTTTTAGGTTTCCTATTATAGAACCAGCTCCTGGTCACACAAAACTTCGCCTTTCAAGAGAAGGTTTGGAGGCAATAGAGAAAATTACAACCCCTATAGCAGCTGTTGCAGTAAGCAATTAATTGCCTCTAACATGCCAACATGCAATATAATTCCTTTTTTTTCTATTTTTTTTTTTTTTTTTGTAAATGAAGCTTCTTTTATTATGTGAACCTTTTCCGCGTTTCTAGGTTATTGGTCCATATCGTTCTGGAAAATCATTTCTTCTTAATCAGCTTTTGTCCCTGTCATGTTATGAAGGTAAAACGAAGTTTAGCATCGTTTTCAAATGACATATTGCTGCCTTTTGTTCTCTTTGCACATTTCATACATTTCCTGATTTTGAAGTCGAAACCTTGCAGGTTTTGGTGTTGGGCACTTGCGTGATACTAAGACTAAAGGTTTATGCCCCTCCTCTCTCTCTCTCCTTTTTCTTTCTTTCTTTCTTTCTTTTTTCTTTTTTTTTTTTAATACGGGGCTAAACTTTTAATATGATTCTCCAGGAATATGGGTGTGGGGAACTCCGATCGAGCTGGAAATTGATGGTGTTAAAACTTCAGTGTTCTATCTTGATACCGAGGGATTTGAAAGTGTTGGGAAGTCAAATGTATATGATGACCGGTATAAATCTCCAAAATGTTAAGTACTCGTCTAATATGTCATTAATGGTATAATAATTCATTACTTCTTATTTTACAGGATTTTTGCCTTGGCAACTGTAATGAGTTCTGTGCTTATATACAATCTACCTGAGACGGTTTGTTACTTTACCTGCAACTATCATCACTCTTTTTTTTCCCTTTCTTTCTGTTGAAGGTGATTTCAATGTTGCTTTGTTCTTAGATACGTGAAGCAGATATATCTCGATTATCGTTCGCAGTGGAGCTTGCTGAAGAATTTTATGGAAGGTTTGTTGTAATAAATTGAAGGTTGCTAGTTCTACATATGTTTTTATATTTATTTTAACTTGGCATTAGCCTTTTCTTCTGATACTCTCTTTTTATGGCTTATGTTTCTTGGCTGCGCGTGTGGAACAGAGTCAAGGTAATATTACAATTTCCCACAATCTTTCTTCTCTTTCCATTTTATGTTTCACGTTTTTTTTTTGCTTATCTGTAAATAAGAAAGATAAAACTTGAAGTTTAACTATCTTTGTTTTGGCCTCTGCAGGGGCAAGATGTGGCTTTTGAACCTGCTAAGTTATTATGGCTGATTCAACGTGATTTTCTACGTAAGCACCAAAAATAATATATAAAAAGCTTTACCTTTCCTTGTTTCAATTATCCGATTCTGCAAATTTTGATGTGATGTTTTTGTTGGATATTTCAGAAGGAAAGTCTGTGCAAGAAATGATTGATGAATCGCTCCGACGAGTCCCTAATGCCAATGGTAAGTTCTCTCAACCAAGAATACTACCAACTTTGGAACTTATTTTATCAGTTTGATTGACTACAAACTTAATCTTGGAGGCTTATTTTGAGCAGGTGACAAGAATATAGATCAGGTACGTTGAACCCTTAGATTCCCAAGTGATCACTATTAGTATGTTATGCTAAACCGTGCATCTTATGATTTTGGTCATTGCTTTCAGGTTAATCAGATTCGTGAATCTTTGGCTATCATGGGTGACAATAGCACTGCCTTTAGCTTACCCCAGGTTTGTTTTTTTATAATTAAATTAAATAAATAAAACATCGGAACAAAAAAAGATCATGCTTTGCAGTTTGGGCCGCATAATAATACTATTTGTTGGCACTATTTACGCTTCTTTGTATATAATCTGCTCAAGAAGAGGCTTTTTGCTGACGTTATGCTTTTATTCACAAGTTCTGAGGATAATTTTATAGTGCATGTTGACTTTTTTTTTTCTGTGGTACAGCCCCATCTGCTACGCACAAAGCTTTGTGACATGAAGGATAATGAATTGGATCCTCAATATGTTAAGAAGAGGGATCAGTTGAAAGCTCTTGTTTCCTCTATTATTCGTCCAAAGATTGTGCAGGGTAAATCTCTCAACGGCAAGGAGTTTGTAGCTTTCTTGGAGCAGGTGCAATTTTCTAATCCATTTTGGTTTCATGTTATCTTCAATTTGTGAAAAATGCATCAGCGTCTTAGTAATTATATTCTTTACTTTCGGTTTCGAAAGTATTTATGCTAAATTACAAGAAAGTGAACATAACTACATAAAAATAAGAAATAGAAAAAAAACATTCGAGTCTAATTATAGAACATGAAGATAATTAGATTTGTGTTTTCGTAAGAGGGTAGATCTTTGTAACTTTGTGAAACTGGGTGAAGATGTTGTGACTTTATTTTTTACTTATTTTTATTTTTTAGTGAAAATTGGAAATATGTTTGGATGAGTAGTTTTGTATGTACATAATAATTTGAAAGTCGGTAATGGTGGGGTCGATATTTTTTATTTTAATTTGAAATATAATATGAATAAGATGGTAGATGGTGGTGAGTAGATAGTGGTGGGCCTCACATACAAAAACAAGACGATTTGATTGATTAGTGATGTAGGATAGTGCATGGAAAATGGAAAAAAAATGATGATTTCCAATGAAAATGGATAAAAGCAAACAAGATCTCATTTCTATGAATAATTGGAAAATAGAAATAGAACACAGGAAATTAGAACATAAACAAACATGACCTAGGGGTATGCTTTCATTTCCTAGGTTCTGTTTCCAATTTCCAATTATTCATAAAAATGATATCTTGTTTATGTAATTTTCATTTTTCAGTCACACCCTCATCTCTTTGTATGTTGGTCCCACTACTATCACCACAATCTACTTAAAAAATCATGATTATTTAAATTATATGTATCTAATTGGGCCCACCACCCACAATCTTATTAATATCAAAATTCAATTTCTAACACTAGAAACTAAATTGTTTATGGAAACACAACCATACAAAGCATAAATGACATCAATAATGTTTTCAAGGTTTGGCGGTCTAAACTTTTCCCAATTCATTGGGTTTGTTAAATTTGTCTTTTTTTTCTTTTCTTTTTTTTTTCTTTTTTCAAGATTCTCGAGGCCTTAAATAAAGGGGAGATCCCATCTACCGGCTCCCTTGTGGAGGTCTTCAATAAGGGTATTCTCGACCGTTGCTTGAAACTATATAATGATCGTATGGTTAACTTGGGTTTGCCGACATCTGAGGAGTCTCTACATCGAGCTCACGAAGGTTCCAAAGAAGCTGCAATGTTAGCTTTTGATGAGCAACATTTTGGCCATCACCATGCAAAGCGATCGGCTGAGAAGTTGATTGAAGAAATGGAGAAGGTATGAAATTGAGTTTGAGAATTTTTGCATCCAAAAAATAAATAAAATTGTAGATATATTTTAGTGCTTATTTGTGGGGTCTATCTGCGCAGGTATTTAAGAACTTTGTTCTGGCTAATGAATATCAATCGTCGAAGCTGTGTGAGGGTCTTTACACGAGTTGCGAGGAGAAAATGGACCAACTTCAAATACTTAGACTTCCTTCTATGGCGAAATTTAATGCTGGGTTTCTTCAGTGCAACCAGAGTTTTGAAAGACAATGCGTTGGGCCTTCTAAAAGTAACTATGAGACGCGGATGATGAAGGTTTGGCTGTTTTTTTTTTAAAAATTATATATTTGAATTACAAAACTATCCTTGAGTTTTGGAGTAATTACCAAAAAGCCCATAAAGTTTCAAAATTAAAAAAAAATCCCTTGAGGTTTGGGGTAATTACAAAAAAGCATAAAAGTTTCAGAATTACTAAAAATCCCTTGAGGTTTAATTTTACCTTATTAGTTCTTAAGGGGGGTAACTGATATTTTTATGAATGTAAGGGGGGGTTTGAAATATTTATTGCTTATGAAAGGGGAAATATAAGACAGAATCAAATTAAGTTTTTTTTAAAACAATTTTGAAATTTCTCTCTCACACTCTCTCTTCTCTTTTAGTTTTTTTTGTAAATATTTATTTTTTGTTTCATACATTTCTGATACTTAAATCAAAGCTTGTTTCTTGTACCTCCACCTTTTGTTTTCTACGAAATGTTTTATTTTTTTACAAATTCGTATAACATTCATCTTATAAATGCAGATGTTGGGGAAATCGAAATCTCTATTTATTAAAGAATACAACCACAGACTGTTCAATTGGTTGGTGGGCTTTTCTCTCGTCATGGTGGTGGTGGGTCGGTTTATAATAAAGTTTTTCTTGGTTGAGATCGGAGCATGGATACTATTTATATTCTTGGAGACGTACACACGGATGTTTTGGTCTTCGGAATCGCTCTATTACAACCCGGTGTGGCATGCTATTGTCGGGACTTGGGAGGCTGTGGTGTACAGCCCTGTTCTTGATTTAGACAGGTCGGATACCGATATATCACTTTTTTTACTCGGGCACTTATTTACTATCACAAAGCTAAAACGTGTTCTATAGTACAAATACAGTGATATTTTCAAAAACTACCCGGGGATAATTACAAAAACTACCCGGGGATAATTACAAAAACTACCCCTGGAGGTTGGACTAAAAAAACCCAGATAACCCTAAAAATATTACAAAGACCACCTTGAGGTTTTTTTGTTCCGTTTACATTTTGACCCAACTTAAGTTGGCCAATAAATATTTTACAATTACATTACACCCCTAAAATTTTCAAAATACTACCAACAAACCCAACTTTTTGTCTGGCTATTATTATATAAAAAAATTGGGGACCTGTATGTAAAACTCAAGACGAAAAGTTGGGGTTATTTGTAAAATATTAAAAAGTCCAGAGTAATTGTAAAATATTTGATGACGTCAGCAATTTCCTTACCTCCAGTGACAAGTGCTAAATGTTAGGTGAGTGTAACCCCAAGGGTGGTTATTTGTAGTTTTTAAAGTTAGCTATTTATTTCAATAATTTGTTTTTTGTAATTTCGCCAAGCCTCATGGGTAACTTTGAAATTACAAAAACCACCCTTGAGGTTTTGTTCCGATAGTTGAAATTTCGCCATGCCTAACCGTTAGTTGAAATTTGTTGATTTCATCAAATATTTATAATTATACCCCTTAATTTTTCGAAATAGTACAAATAGCCCCAATTTTTCGAATTGTTTTTTGTAATATTTAACAAACCGGTGCATGTATATGTAAAATTCAAGACGGAAAGTTGGGGTTATTTGTAACACACAAAAAAGTTGAGTTATGCAATTGTTAAAATATTTGATGACGTCAGCAACTTCCGTTGGCTCCGCTAACGACATGTGCTAAATATTGGGTGAGTGTAACCTCAATGGGTGGTTTTTCGTGTATTACACACACACACATGCAAAACCATAATTATACCAAATCTGTAGGGGTAGCTTTTGTAATTACCGCTTAAAAGTAAGTACCATAAACCCTCTGTAGGTGCAATTTGTAATACAAAAACATGCATTAAGGGGATATTTGTAATTTTTGAAGAAAATATGAATCTCTTGGTAATTGATCTAACTTTCAAGGTCATTTTTGTAATTAACACCTACTATGTAATTGTGCAACAGATGGGCGATCCCCCTTGGTGTAATCGCCGCAATTTTAGTGCTTTACTGGCGGTGTTACGGGAGGAGGAAAAATGGTTCTCGTTGGATGTTACCTCTCTACAGCAATCAAAAAGACGAACGGAGATCAGAGTGAAAAGTTTTTTATCAGCGGGCCAGCCTCGGAGGCAAAATCGTCATCATTTGTGACATTTATATACCAAAAAAAAAGAAAAAAAAAAGAAGCACACACGGTTGATATTTATTCTTGGTCCTTCTCTTGCATATACGCTTATATCGTTTAAAACTCAAGTTGTGGAGAGAAGACGGGTCCCAAGAGAGATGGTTGCAACAGTTCACATCAAATAGAAAATTGTGTTTGTTGTTCAAGCCCGAACAATATATGGTTTGAGAGACGATGGGCAGATTATTAGAATTGGTAAAGAACATAGTCATTTTTTTTGACAGTTCGGCAAGATTTGTGTAAAGAAATTATTATCGTCGTTTAATCAAATATTAGAACAGAAATAATATTCGTGCTCTCAAAATCCATTGGCGTTTGAATTATGAACGGTTTGATAATTATGGCTAGAGCTGTCAAAAAAAAAAAATTTGCCTGGCCGGCCCGGTGATTAAGGCCGGGCTACAATTTTCTAGGCCCGAAAGGTGCTGAGCTTTTATTGCTCGGCCTTGTGTGTTTTTAGCAAAATTTTTGAACAAATAGATATCTATATCTATATCGGAATAAGACATCTTATTTTATTTTTTGTTATGTTCACTTTGTATTCAACTCTAATGGTGTGTATAATTGTACGTGTTGCTAAGAAGTTTTATGTCGCTAAGAAGTTTTATGATGCACGGACACTTCAAAATATAATATTTTGTCGTGTCGTGTTTTATTTTACGTTATCATTTCGTGTCCGCGTGTCGTGTCTCGTGTCCATTTCCCGTGTCAGTGCAACCTAGAGTTTTATGGATTTTCGACCACACTAAATCCTTATATACACACATTAATATAATTAGTTAAAATTAAAATTAAGAAGAAAAACAAATATTCTCTGATAATGAATGCAGTATATGGTTCGATGATCATGCATGATTTCCTATTTAAAACTTCTTATTCTCACTTATTATTAATGTTACACACACTCAAAACAAGTGATAGGTTCTAAAATGGATCCCAATTATTTGTGTCAATTGTTATATAGAAGTGCACAAATATTGCACTAATCTTATGTTCCCTTTGCACCCGTCAATAATTACTAGTAAAACATGTAATTTGATACATAAATAAAAGAGATGTACTATTCCAATTCCCAAAGAGATGGACTAGTAAAATAATAATGTCTTCGTCATCACAAGACAATCTCACACGAATCTTTTTAACACAGAATATAGTAACGTGAACTTTAGCAGTACAGTGACTTTGTTATATTTCAAATAGGGCTGTAAATGAGCCGAGTCGAGTCGAGTTTAGAGAATTTAAGCTTGCTCGTTTATTCTCGAGTTCGAGATTTTTTTTAACGAACATATCGATGGCTCGCGAGCTTTTTCGAGTTTAATCGAACCTAAACGAGTTCAAAAGATATTAATTATTAATTAAATTATCTTTACTTTATTACAAAAATAAAATAAAATATTTTTTAAAGTATATAATACACCTACTAAGATAAATAAACAAATAAATTTATATATATATTTCTATATTTTTCATATGAACAAGTATAAAAATTATAATTAAAACCAAATTATTATTAATTTATACGAGTTTAATAACGAACCCACTCTGTAACTCACTAACGAACCCGCTCACGAGCTAACGAGCCGAATACCATGAATCTAGAGTTTGCTCGTTTATTAAACGAGCTCGAGCGAGCTTTTATCGAGTCAAGTAGCGAATAGCTCACGAACTGTTTGGCTCATTTACACCCCTAATCTCAAATCATTTTAAATAATAGATTTATTTAAAAAGATTTTTATGTGTCAAAAAGTAATTGAATTACCATGTATGAGTATGGTAAAGTGGTAAAGTGAAGGCACCATACTAATAATTATGAGATAAAATCATGACAAAAGCAATTTACAAAAAGTAGAGGGAGAAAAAATGCAAATAGCTCTTTCTCGAGAGGGGGAAAATGTAATTTGCATTTATTATTTTGTTTTATTTATTTATTTTTCGTTTTAAACTTTAATCTGTTCATTGTTTGCTGTTCAACCGCGTTCTCAAATCTGCACCCTCGCACGATCCCAACTCAATTCCAACGTCTCCAGAGGTGAGATTGTTTAATTCGATAATTTGAATAATGCTTTGCCGAAATTCGATTGAATTTAGATTCGATTTTCACTAATTCTGCATTGCGAAATTCAGATTTGATTCCATTAACGTATCTGGTTTTTGACGTTTTCAGCAGGTTAGTAATTTTTGGAGTTTATTGTATCAATGGCAAACAAACCACAGATCCGCACAAACAACTCAGCGCTCATAGCCATGATTGCTGACGAGGTGTCTATTTAAGTTTTTTTTTATTTATTATTTTTATCGCATTTTATTTAATATCGTTATTACATTTTTGGCTGTTTTTTCTGTGTATTTAGTTTATCAAGTGCTTATTAGGAGTTTTTAGGTAGATGATAGATTATTGGTTGAGTTCTTGAGTGAAAGCCTATTTTTCTCTGAATATTCTTTTTTTTCCCTTTAATTCCAAAAAAATAAAATTTAATAATAATAAAAAAATGCGATATTTAGGTTAACTTGATATATGGTTTTATGAGAGCACGTGCTTCATATTTAGGTTAATAGATGAAATATTAAATCTGTTCATCTTTTCGCAACAGTGCTGTAATATACTAAGAATATATGATACAAATTTAGGCTGGACTTGATAAGTTAATTTCTTCTTACAAGCTTTTTGTTGTATATTTCACTAATGATACCCTGTTTCATGTAGGACACAATAACCGGATTTTTGCTAGCTGGAGTTGGTAATGTTGATTTGAGGAGGAAAACAAATTACCTCATTGTTGACTCAAGTAATGTTTGGTTCCCGTTCACTTAATTATATTTGTCAATATATTACTATAAATGATGCTAAATGCTATCTTGTGGTTCCAGTTCCGATACATTCACTTCCTTTTTTAAGTTTTCAAACTATCCATTCATGTGGTTGGAACATAAATCTGAGAAAAAAATTTTGTTTATATGCTAGAACATAAATTGTAGGGATAATTACAAAAACTACCCTTGATGTTTATGGTATTTACAAAACCCCAGCTAACTTCGAAAATTTACAAAAGCCACCGTGAGGTTTGATACCGCTTGCATTTTGCGCCAACCGTTAGTTGACTTGACGGAAAATTCTGACATCAACAAATATATTACAATTACACACCTCGATTTATAACATATAGAAGATAGTTGAGGGATATAATTGTAAAAATATCTGATGCGTAGCGATTTCCGTTAGCTTCACTAATGGATGGTGCAAAATGTAAGATCGCTGTAACAAACTTTTTTTTTTTAGTAATTTAGCCAAACCTCAAGGGTAGTTTTTGTGATTATCCCTAAATTGTATATTTCAATGGACATTGTTATAACTTATAACTAAACAAACAGGAGTTTGTGCCAAGTAGACGTCCTGGTTTTTGTGATTGTTGTGTCCATTTAAGGCCGAGAACAGGACAAACAAAATGTGCTACATTTTCATTGAGCATATTGTGAAAATCTGTGGTGATGAAGTGATATCTAGATATATGCTCATCCTTAGAAAGATGATATTGCATCAGTTTTTCTTTTATTCTTTATTTTTCTTTTAGTTTGTCAATTTGATTGCTATTGGGCTCATTTGAAATCCCTGCTTTTGGTTTAGAAACAACGGTGAAACAGATTGAAGAAGCTTTCAAGGAATTCACCACAAGAGAAGACATTGCAGTAGTGCTTATCAGCCAATACGTAAGTTTTTAGCTTTTAGCTTATTTTAGCTTCCTGGGTTAAACTACAAAAACTACCCCCGATAAAAACATCAAGGGGGTATTTGTAATTTTAAATGTGAAAATTAGGGGGCTATCCCTAATATTTACAGAACCTATCCCTAAAATTTGATTCACTGCTCAAATTAGGGGGCTATCTGTATTATTTTATATAAATGTGAAGGGGGGTTTTGAAATGTTTTTTGTTTTTCAAGGTGTAAATGTAAGACAAACAATAAAATCTCAGGGGTGTTTTTTGTAATTTTGAAAGTTAGTTTTTTTTTGTCTTTTTTATTTCTCTTGGTAATTAGGTCAAACCTCAAGGGTACCTTTTGTAACTAGCCCTTTTCTGTAATTAGGATATGCATTAGGGGTAAATTCGGCAGGGTTGTCCCTGGCGACATTGATAACCAACACGTACTATTGTTGTTTCGCTTCAGGTTGCGAACATGATACGCTTTTTGGTAGACAGCTATAACAAACCGATCCCAGCAATCTTGGAGATCCCTTCCAAGGACCATCCATACGATCCCGCGCACGACTCTGTTCTTTCAAGAGTGAAATACCTCTTCTCTGCCGAGTCGGTGGCATCCGGAAGGCGTTGAAAGATTGCCGAAAATTACGTGTGCCTGCTTTTACCTCATCATCGACTTATTTATTGAATTTTTTTTGCATGAGCCTCTGGTTTTGGCATATTTAAGAACAAAAGATGATTCGAAGCTTGGTGTGTGTGTATCTTCAATAAATGTAATACGTAATAATTACCTTTTCGATAATCTTTTATTTGAATTTCAAGGCAGGGATCGTAGAATATGCTGCTTATCGACTGCTCTTTATATTTATAATAATAATAATTATGTATTAAAATGTGGAAATTCGGATATTCTTTTAGCTTTGATATCCTCGTTTTGGATGTGAAGATTGGCACTCTTTTGTTTGGAGTTTGATGCTGCTAGAAATAAATCGAATCCCTCAATTTTCAACAGTCCAAGGTGAAAAACATCTTTAGTGAAATAATTTGGGCTGGGTAAATTGGTGTTTAAAATTGTTTTAAAGTTTTATCAAGCTTCAAAATTTATTTTTAAGCTTGATCTATTTATAAACTGAAATACGTTATATGAGGTTAATTGATTCGAACACGAGTTTATCTTGAGCATAGAATTAGGGTCTGGTTTGTTGAGCATTTAAAGATCCGGTGGATTATAACTGATTTTAAAATAGTATAAATTAGCTAGTTAAAATAAAATAATAACTAATCGAATGCACCGATTTTAAATTAGTGGTAAATTAGCTAGTTAAAATAAAATAATAACTAATCGAATGTTAATTTATCAATAGGCAATATATACATGATTGAAAATTATAAAAATATTATATAAAAGAAGAAAAATATAATAAATAAAAGTTACAATAATAGATAAAGACTTACTAGAATATTTTTTTTTAAAAAATAAGAAAAATAATTATAATAATAAATAAAATTCTCTTTATGTCTAAGAAAAATATTTTCGTAAATGTAAAATAATATGTTAGTATAAAAAATAAAATATTTATTATAATATAAAAGGATAAAATTGATTATTTCCAATAAGATAAAAACTTATTAGAAAAGGTTATAATTTGTAATTTTTAACAAGAACTTATTAGGCCGAATAAGCTATCAGAAACTTATTAGGAGTTACTATCAAATAGCATAAAAGAACTTATTAGCTGGGAATAAACTATAAGCTCCTCCTAAAAACTCAGCCAAACAAGGTCCTACTCATTTTTATTATTTTTATTATTTTCTGTTCAGTTTAAGCTCAACATGCTCAATTTTCTAAGCTCAACATGCTCAATTTTCTACACACCTTTTACTTCCTACTAATTTAATTGAGCTCAAGTCAAGCATTAAAACATATCAAAACATAAGCTCATACCTAAACTTAATTCATTGGATTGAATCAAAGAACCAGAAGAAGACTACTAGAACAGAGGACAAAGCCAAACTAATCTCAGGAAAGGCACATTTCTTTATATCCCAAAATTGTAAATTGCGTCCAAGTAATGAGCGAACAACAAATAAATTTTTGACAAAAACAATCTCCACGTTTATTACAAGGGTCAACAAATAGGGGAGTGGATTCAAGACATTCGTGACCCGATATGCTATGCTATCAAGAAACAAATGGCCGGCTCAAGTTTGTTGTAATTTTAGAGACTCGAGTTCAGAATAAGGCGCAAAATTAGAACAAAAACTGTTTTATCATAACAGAGCGGATTTTAAGCTTTTAGTGAACTTCTCTATTTCTTTCAAGCCTTCTTCGGGTGATTTTGCTTCACCCATAATTTTTACCATGGCGCTACCAACAATCACACCGTCCGCTCCCCAACCAGCCACCTGAAACAAGCCGTGCCTAAATATGTTAGCTATCGATACATAGCATATATATATCACATTAAATACTTAGGTTGAAAATAATTGATGTTTAACAAATATCATTACCTGTTTTACATGCTCAGGTTTTGATATTCCAAAACCAACTGCTACTGGCTTATTTGATGCCTAAACAAACGAAGGGAAAAAATTTAAAAWTTAAAATAAATAAAATAAAGCTACTAAATATATTTACAGTTTGTGGTGCAAAATAATAAATATTTACCTCCTTAATTTCCTGTAGAAGTGATTGAACATTTCCACTGACGGATGCCCGTGCTCCAGTGACTCCGACCGAGCTCACCTGTTAGTATTTGAAAAAAAAAAAGGATAAAAGAGGAATAAATAAATCTACTAGTCTAACTCTGTTCGTGTTTTTTGAACTATGGGTCAAAGAAATAGAAGAGGAATAATATTTTTCGTTATTTTTCAGTTCTGTAATATCAGATGATACGCCTATGTCTATAATGGATGAAAAAGAGGAAAATAGGAGTCTCACAAGGTAGACAAATCCTTCTGAAGCTTCAACAATGGCTTTCATTCGTGCATTTGGAGTAGTGGGCGTAGTGAGCAGTACCTGAAATATCAGGCTTAGAATAAATCATGCGATGAGCCCAAAATACTATACACCAAAGACATAAATAACTGCACAGATCAAAACATCTCAAGTGTAATTAAAAAAAAAAACTCAAAATTTTGTTGTTATTTTCCTTAGTACCAATAATTAGAGCTGGTGAGTCAACACTAACAAACATATACTGGCAAAATGGCCTGATAAACTGGATTTCAGAATGCAAACTAGGAATTGAATTTTTATTGGGAAACGAAAGCCAACCAGTTCTATATTTTTTTTATTAGCCTCAGTTCTCAATATCTCGGTCTCCTCTAGAGGCACGTCCGGCACAATAAGTCCTGAAAAATAATGAAGTCCTCGATACAATTAGAAAGAATGTAATTAAAAACAATAGTAGCATACGAATAAAATTAAGCAATCAATTCAATAATAAGCCAAGTGAAAAATTGGATGTTTGTTGAACAGACTAAAACTTCAAAAAATGGTGGTGCTTGCAAAATAAGATAAATTTTCATCATTATATTAAAGAATGTAAGCAAGTGTGAGGACAATTAATTACCATGTACTCCAGTATCGYTCAAGGTGGTCATGAAGTTCTCCACCCCRCGTTTGAGTATTGGGTTATAATATGAGAATAATGCTACTGGGCAAGATAATTGAGGTACCACCTTTGACAATACAAAAATGGTAAGCTAAAAAGTTAGTAGCAATAAGCATCACAATAAGGTGCCTTTCGTCTAAAATCTTAAATGGAAAACATTACATAAGTGAAATATCAGTAAAATGCATCACAATGTTCTACTAATTCTAGTTACATTAATTTGAAAATTCAAATTTACATACGCCAAATTATCAATTTTAATCAGAGTATAGAATATACGATTCTAGTTTTACTAAAATTGTTAGTTTTTACATTATAATTTTTTTATAACTTATTTTATGCAATATTGTTAATTGTTACACTCGTTTTGTGGGTGTTTGATGACAAATCATTGGATTACTTTGAAGTTCTTATTCTAGCTTTTGTTGAAATATTACTATTATTAATTATTGAACTTTATATCCAGAAAAAGCCTCTCATAATACAAGTCGCGAATTTTAAAACATTGGCTAAAAGTTGGTAGAATTTGAAAATAGAAGATAAAAGTTAGTCAGTGAAAGAGCTTATTTGCTTGTAATAGGCAAACTAGGAGTAGAATCAGAAACCTAAAGCACGCATATCCCAGCTGTTAGATTCCAATCAAAATTATGCAGAATCAGAAGCAAAAGTTGGCATTTGAAAACATCAAAAACTACATTTAAGAAAAACTTAAAAAAAAAAAATTAATTTTTTTTTTGAAAGCTGACAACCACTCTCATAGTTTCTTATGTTTATGGCTACAAAGAAAAAGGGAAATTAACAACAACTTACTTCCTTCAACATTTCAACGATATTGTCAAAGTTGGTGCCTCTGGCTAATGAGCGTGTGGAAGCAGCCTGTGCAAAGAAAACAACAACAATAATAATAAATCGGCATCAAATCACAAAAATGCTGCTAAGATTGTTTAAACAATTTTTAATCTTATGATTACCCTTAACCACACTTTTTCATACCTGGATAACAGGGCCATCAGCCAGAGGGTCCGAATAAGGCATTCCTAATTCAATAATATCGGAGCCGCATGAGTCGAGCACCTTCAGTACTTGTGCGGTAGTCGAAAGGTCAGGGTCACCGGCTGTGATATATGGAATGAATGCCACCTTTTTCACACCAAAAATCATTGGTAAAAATGCAAACATTGAGAAAAGGGATATACCTACTGCTGGAAATCTAAATTCTTACCCCTTTTTTAAGTAAAAATTGGAATTTAAATTTGGTCTGTGATTGATGTCAAGATTTCTCATTAAGATTCCACTTGGAATTTCTTTTCCCCCCAAAATTACAATTTTTTTCAAAAATACCAACAACACCAACAAAAAAAAAAACACAAAAAAACACACAATAAAAACACTATCCACTTACTTTTGTTTTTTCTATTATCTACACATTTTACAAAGTGACCTGATATACAACAATGTTTTCTTATTATTTATATATTATGCATTTTACTTTATGTTCGTTTAGTTTTTTTTATATATAATATGTTAATTAGAAGAAAAATTAATGTCTAGTTGTAAAATTTCAAAAACGGCATGGACATAAAAACTAAATATTTTAACATTAACATATAAATTAAAAAACATAACAATGACATTAAAATAAAGAATGCATTCCGAAAATTAGAATAATTAGTTTGCAAACGAGTTTATTGGTTGGAGTTGGAGATGAATTGCTTGAAGATTGCCTAAGATACACACCAGATAAAATAAAAGGCAACATCTGAAGCGAAAATGATTTTAATTTCATAAGAAACATAAATGAGAAATAAAACAGACGCTCAAAATGCTTACTTTTCCTCGTTGTTTTAATCTGGAGAAAGTTTCAGAGAGCCCAACAGTTGGGGATGCTGTGAGAGCGGCCATGGTTGGCTTAACTTTGAATGATCTGTTGTTGGTTGAAGAGCTGAGAGAGGAATGGCATTCTGGTAGATTATAGCTCGTCTTCTTCAATTGGAGAAAAGTGGTTGCCTTGAGAACAGCGGCCATTAATCCTCGTGTGTGCGTATATTCTAATTTTGCTTTGCTGAGACTTGTAGCAATTTGGAGCTGGAGCTGGTCCATGAGTCCAACCTTTAAAGCCCATTATGGATAAGGACAAAACACACAATCTTTTAGAAAAAAATATAATTTTCCCTTTTTAACCCAAATATACAATAAATGTCATATTATTTTCTAAAAATACCTAACTTATCTCAAAGAAAATATACCAATAATTATTTCATACTTATTGCATCGTTATTGGTTTTTTTTTTTTTTTAATATTTCAAATTTATTTCATACTTATTCGTAAAACTAAGAACAGGTAATTGTTGTAATGATAGTGTTTAAACGTAAATGATGCAAAAGTGAACTTACTATATTTATATTTATAGTGTATTCATAAAACATATTCCCTCCATTTTTATTAAATGTTGTTTTAGAATTTATTTCTAGAATAAAGGAATATGTAAATTTAACTAATATACCCTTAATCAATTAATAATATTTCTAATTAAACTCTCTTAACTTTTTACTAATAATTATCTTATTATCATACATGTATTTTGTTTATTTAAATGGTACGGATAAAGTTGGGAAAAAATGGGTAAAAAGTTATACAATAATTAATTTGAAGCAAAATTTAACTTTTAAAACGACACTTAATATAAATCGGGGAATATATAATAGAAAAGTGAATTCTCTTAGACTCGTGTTCTGACTCTAAAATCTAAGTAATAATATAAATATGAATCCTATTTGACATATAACATTTTTTTCTAAAATTTAAATAGTAGAAGAGTGAACCCATGTATCAAATTATAAAATGATTTAACTGGTTAAAATGTTACAAATGTGTTTCTTGTTTGATTTAAAACTATTACATAATGAATTCTTGTTTAATGATTGTTTATATTTGTTTTCCAAAATCAAAATATCAGTTTCAGAAAATTTATAAATTCTCTAAATAAATTATAAATAAATTTATTATACTTACCAAAATCACACATTACCTATTCAAATTGTGTATCAAAAAGGTGACAAATCTTTTTTTTTTAAATAAAATAACAAAGCATTTAGTGAGTCGAATTTATAACCATTATTACATTTGATCATAAATTCACAAATAAATAAATAATACCACAATGTTTGCTCTCTCTCTCTCTCTCATCCATAGACACACATCAATCACTATTTTATTAATGAAAATCTTCACATTACATTATCTCACTTTCAAACAAATAAAACATGTAAAATATTACATGTTAATACTATTCCAATAGAATTTCTTCCATGACGAAGTATAATAGATTAAACATAAAACATGTAAAATACTACAATTTAAGACTACTTCAATTGAATTTCTTCCAATCAAACGAAACAAATATGCCAAAAATGCATAAAATGATAAAACTATAGATGAAACAGCCATTATCCAAATCGCTGCGTAAAAGAAGTGTTGCAGCAAAGCACAATCTCAGTCCTCCTTGTCTCTATCTTCGATTGAAGAGGTCGAGGTTCTGCTATCTACTACCTGGTCTCGTGAGCCAATAGTGTCGACAAGATCAATATCGTACCTACGAAACAAAAAAGAATTATTAGAAGAATCTTGACTCCAATATTCAACTTTATGAATGACATCATGGTTGGATCCGACAGATGCTTTTGATAACGTTTCCTTCTCTATGGCCTTCGAGAAATTTACAGACCTCGTTACCCATGTCAGTTTCTTCTATGCTTATTTGAACTTATAATTTTTTTTTAATAAGTTGGGTCAAGTGGTTGGAAAGTAGAAGATAAATCTCAAATAACTTGAGAGGTCTAGGGTTCGAACCCTTGTCAACACCCCTATAAAGGGTTAGTGATACCACTTGAGCTACAAGCTTATGGTATTTGAACTTATAACTTGTTCAACCAAAAAAAAAAAAAATATATAAAAGTAAAATAATAATCAGTTAACCCTCAAGTCACTCATCGACAAGGACGTAGACAATATTTAAAAATATCTTGGGATAACCTCTGTTGACTAAGTCAAGGTAGCAAATGAAATGCATCTCAAATTACCCTCAAATGCACAGGGAAAATAAAACTCACATGCACATGCACTCTCTCACGTGTGTATGAGGACTCACGCTTTCTGTTCAGTTTTCCTTTTTTGTCTTTTTGCTAAAAAGTTGGACTATATAAGCAGTAGGATTGTAAATTGCTGACCTGATTTTTTCATTAATGGAACGAGCTTTACATTATTCCTTCTACCTTTACTTACAAATATAAGCATTATATATACAAATATCAACATGGTATTCAGAGCAAGGTTTTGAAACCTTCTTCAACATCCCGTAAGATTTGAAAGCACAAAACAGAGCTCAACAATGGCGCACAAAATTACAGGAAACGCTTGGCCGACGCTAAACTCAAGCACGACTTAGTCGTCTGCAAATCAAATCGCACTCCGAGAAGAAGATCCACTGCATATGCAAGGTTCGGATCATCCTGACATGGCTTTAGTAACCACACAACTCACGGGTAATAATTTTCTCCCTTGGAGCCGCTCTGTGTAAATTTCTCTTGGTGCAAAAAATAAATTAGGGTTTATAGATGGGACAGTCCTGAAACCTCAATCTGATTCTGCTTCTTATGATCAATGGCGTAAGGTAGATTACATGATTACCTCTTGGATATTAAACTCAATTTCGAAGGATATAGTTGAAGCATTTCTATGTACTGATTCGGCTAGAGAAATGTGGGTTGATTTGTGTGAGCGATTTGGAGAAAGTAATGGCCCCTTGTTGTTTCAAATAGAAAAGGAAATTGCTACATTGTCTCAAGGGAATAACATTGCTGCAGTATATTTCACAAAATTAAAAAAATTATGGGATGAGTATTCTGTGCTAATTCCAGTCCCAGCATGTAATTGTGGATCTGCAAAGGAACTGCATGATATTGAACAGAATAGAAAATTGATGCAGTTTCTAATGGGATTGAATGATAGCTATGATCATGTTAGAAGCCAGATTTTGCTGATGGATCCCCTGCCAATTATGAACAAGGCCTACTCCATGGTATTAAGAGTTGAAAAGCAAAGAAGCCTGCAAAACATAAATGCAAAATCACATGACAATTCAGCTTTGCTATCCAGGTTTGTGAATACAGGAAAGAGTTATGGGAACAATAGAGGACGGACTTCAGACTTTCAAAACAGAAATAACAACTTTGGAAAGAATATGAATAGCAGCTGGAATTCAAATGCAGGAAACCAATCTGAAAAGTTCAACACAAGAAGGAGCAAGGAGGAAAAGTACAATCTGATCTGTGAACATTGCAAAGGACCTGGTCATGAAAAATCTGAGTGCTTCAAATTACATGGAGTTCCAGATTGGTACAAAGATCTCAAGGAACAAAGAGTCAGAGTTAATGCAAATGCAGCCAACACAGGGGATATTAACAATACAAGAAATGCTGCAGAATCTCAGTGCTCTATCCCTAGTCAGCCTGATATAGCCTCCCTAATCCAACAAGAAGTCACAAAGTATCTCTCAGGAAAAGGAGTATCAAATGAGCATAGCACAGGAAACAATTATGTGAACTTAGTTGATTATGGGAATGATCCAGGTTTACACTTTGCCGTATCTATCTTAGACTCAGTCAAACCTGGAAGCTGGATAATAGACACAGGAGCAAGCAAACACATGTGTAATGATGAGAAGATGATGACAATACTATTCACCACTGAATCACAAATCTCAGTCTAGCTGCCAGATGAAACTCAAAAAATGGTAACTCGGATAGGGGATGTTCACCTCAGTGATGATCTGCACCTGTCAGAGGTACTTTTGGTACCATCCTTAAGTACAACTTGCTATCTGTAGCTCAGATTGCTGCTCAGTCAAGGATTAAGAGTACATTCTTTTCAGATCATTGCATACTACAGAGTACACACAATGACTCTATTGTAGCAAGAGGATAATTGGTTGGAAAGCTTTATGTACTATCACCAGTTGAATCAGAACCTGCAACAGCACCAGTATGTATAAATGGACTCTTGGCTAATCATGATGTCTCCCTTGACACTTGGCATAAGAGGTTGGGACATATTTCACACCACACACTCCAACACATTCCAGACATGAAGCAATTATACAGTTCAGTAATAAGAAAACAGCAAATGCCTTTGTGATGTATGCCATGTCTCCAAACAAAGCAGATTGCCCTTCACATCTAGCAGTATACAGACAGCAGATATTTTTGAGCTAATACATGTGGATATATGGGTACCATACAATAAATTCTCAATCACAAACACACCATACATGCTTACAGTGGTGGATGATTACATTAGAGACACATGGACTTTCATGATGAGCCACAAGTCTAATTCCATCTCCATCTTAAGAGATTTCTTTTTAATGACTCCTACACAGTTTGGAAAAAGTTTCAAGACATTTAGAATAGATAATGGGGCAGAATTCATGGGAAAGGATTGTCAAGATCTCTTTAAGACACAAGGAATTCATCATCAATATACTTGTGTTTATACTCCACAACAAAATGGAGTTGTTGAAAGAAAGCACATACATCTTCTGGATGTTGCCGGATCCCTAATGTTTGAGTCCAAGGTTCCTTCAAAGCTTTGGCCCATTTCAATACTCACAGCTTCATACTTCATAAATAGAATTCCCAGTGCAGTTCTGAAATGGAAATCACCCTTTGAGGTGCTCTATGGACACAAGGCTGATCTGAATTCACTCAGAACCTTTGGATGCCTCACATATGCCACAAACACTAATCCCAACAAATCCAAGTTCACATCAAGGGCTGCTGAATGCATTTTGATAGGGTATGTGCATGGATTGAAAGGATACAGGTTGTATGACATGGAATCAGAATCTGTTTTAACTTCCAGAGATGTGGTTTTTCTTGAGCATATTTTCCCATACAAAGAGTCAAAAACACAAGCTGAAGCTATTCCTTTACCATGTGTTGACACAGTGGATATACCTTCTACCTCAGATACTGCAGTCAACACTGATCATAACCTCATTGAAAGAAGAAGCTCCAGAATAACGAAGGTGCCAACTTGGCATCCAGACTATGTAATGATCTGTCACACCAATCACACATACTCAGTGGAAATTCCCACAGTTGTTGATGGAGAGTCCTATACACTCTCCACATTTCCATATATCACCTCCCCTCTATTTACTAAGGACTACTTGGCTTTCTTAGCTAACATTGACACTTTCAAAGAACCATCCTCTTACAACCAAGCATGCAGGTCAGCTGAGTGGACAATGGCCATGGAAAAGGAAATACAAGCTTTAGAAGAGAATAAGACATGGGTTCTAACTCAGCTACCTTTAGGAAAGAAGCCCATTGGTTGTAAATGGGTATACAAGGTGAAGATGAATCCAGATGGCTCTGTGGAAAGATACAAAGCCAGGTTAATGGCAAAGGGCTTTCATCAATTACCAGGTGTAGATTTTTTTGATAGATTCTCTCATGTTGCCAAATTAGTCACAGTGAGACTTCTCATTGCTTTGGCAACTGCAAAATCTTGGCCTCTTTATCAACTGGACATCAACAATGCATTTTTACATGGGTATTTGCATAAGGATGTTTATATGGTTCCTCCTCCTAGCTATAGCAAGACCCTTCCAGGACAGGTGTGCAAACTTCAGAGGAGCCTCTATGGCTTGAAACAGGCATCCAGGGAATGGAACAATGAGTTTTATGCCAAACTGCTACAATTTGGTTTTAATCAATCAGGACATGATCATTGTCTCTTCATAAGGAAAAGGGAGAGCTCCTTCATAGCTCTTCTCATATATGTTGATGATGTCCCAATAACTGGAAATGATGAGTCTATCATTGCTGATCTCAAGACCTACTTAGATAATATATTTACTATAAAGGATCTTGGCTCAGCAAAGTATTTTTTAGGCATTGAAATTGCAAGGGGATCACAGAGCACTTATCTTCATCAAAGAAAATAAATATTGGATATCCTAGAAGACACAGGTCTATCTGGATGCAAACCTGAAAGTGCACCCCTACAAGCTGGTTCTAAGCATACTGCAGATTTGAGTTCACCATTTCATGACCCTGCTAGATATAGAAGGCTGGTAGGCAAGTTACTTTATTTAAATTTTACCAGGCCTGATATCACATACTCTGTTCAGCAACTCAGCCAATTTGTTAACTCTCCATCTGACACACATTGGAATGCTGCACTTCATCTGGTTGATTCGTACATTTTTGTTACGAATCTGTACATAATTGAGTCTTATTTTAGTCTTTTTATTTTCTTTTTCGGGTTAAGAATGAGTTGAATTGCATCATTTTGCATTTTTYRYCTCTTTAMTTAATTTTCYGACTTATTGATCAATAATTGGTCCAAACGAGAATAATTCTGTGATTTTCTCATACAGCTAGAGTGTCCGGTGGATTCAAAGCACGAAGATTGAAGGAGAGACACTCACAAGTAGCCCAAAAGGACACATACCGATCGGACAGCTCATGTATCCGATCGGTGCAACTGTTAACGTGCACACTGACCGGGAAAGCTGGCGCACCGAGCGGACCCGGGTACAGTAGCTTTCGTCCGATCGGACAAGTCGTCTGACCGGTCGGACAAGAGCGTTACGAATGCAGATTTCTGGGAATTTTCAGTTACGAAACGGTTGAAAATGTGTTTAAAACTGCAGAGGCAGCTAGGGTTAATGAGATTCAGTCTCGGAGGCTGGAAGAGAGGAGGAGATACACAAAGAACACTCAAAGGTTGAGAGATTTGACACATCTCTCATACCTCTAGATAAATTTGTGCAATGCCGTTTCATGGTTTCGATCGCAGCAATTTCCATTCGTGGCTAAGATTTTGGGTTCGTGACAAGCCCGAGGATTCTACGCGTTTAATTCGGAGTGTTTTGTGGTTCGTCATCATCACTCGTTGAACCTAGTTCGACGACTAGTAATCTCTGAACTCGTATTCTTAATCATTCTTAGAGTAGTTTGGTTTGATTTTGATCATGAACAATTGATGATTTGATTAGATAATGTCTTGTTAGATAGATGTTCAAGTGTTGGTGATTTGGAATAATAACTTTGAGTCTTTGGGAATTATGTTATTATATTTGATATTGTTAGTACTAAGGTGAACGATTACTTTGGATATTATGTGTGTTAGCTTATTGAAGGGTGGATTTCATGTATTTGCGTTTGTTATCCATTGGTGTTATTCTATATGTTGAATCATTAGGATTGTTATAGCTGAAGCGTTTTTATGTTTATGGTAGTTGGTCTAATTAGGAAAAACTCTTACTCGGTTTAACACCTTTTCACTATTTTAATCTCTTGTCGAGAGGTTGACACCCTCGAGATAAGGATAGGGATGGCAATGGGTAATGGACCCGATGGGTACCCGTAAAAATTACCCATAATGGGTAGGGGAATTACCCATTAAATGGGTATGAGTACGGGTATGGGTATGGGTACCTTAGTACCCACCCCACCCCATACCCATGCATATAATATAAGTATATATATATATAAAATATAAATGGGAACCATGTAATATATACGAACTTGTGAACTAGTGCTTTTATTATATAATCCTAATACTTTTAATCAAATAAGAAGATACACAAAAAATCTGATCTATCCATTTAATTAGATCTAAGACCCATAATTGACCCTAGGTTCACATATAAGGACATGGTTCTCATTTGAACCTAATCATATATATATAAGAAAAATTCTCATTTTTGTCAGTGTATAACGAACATTTTTTATAAAACTATTTATTATGAATAACAACTATCTATAAAAAGAATTAAATAGAATAACTTCGACCATCTATAAAATAAAAAGAACGAACCGATTTTGTAGTATTCCCAAGAAATATTATATATATATAATTTAAAGGATAAATGTTTGTAATATATTCAAAACTCGGATTTTAAAAATAAAGTAAAGTAAATTTTGTAATCTTTTTAGTTTGTATTATCAATTTTTATTTGACAAGAAGCAATTAGTATATAGAGTCAATATTTATTTGACAAGGTTTGGAAAGTATCGGAGGTTCACGTTTAAAATTTCATGATTTAGTGGTGTGGTGTTGAATTATATTTAAAGTTTTTTTAAAATGATTCATAATATTGCTATGTTTGTGGTTTTTTTATATAACATCAATTATTAATAGTTTATATTTTATTGAATTGTGATTTAGGTTTTGATCAATATTTTTTTAATTCTAATTTTTGCATATTGTTAACATGCGGGTAATGGGTATGGGTATGGGTATGGGTACTAAAGTACCCATAGGGTATGGGGTCGGGCATAAAATTTGCTACCCACATGGGTATGGGGATGGGGACGGGTATTTTTTTAAAACGCGGGTATGGAGATGGGTATTTGAGTACCCTACCCATATCCTACCCATTGCCATCCCTAGACAAGGAGTTCTCATTTTACTTAGCAAAACTGAATCTTTTCAAAAAACCCATTTGACCGTGTGTTTTTAGATAGAATTGTGATATTAGTATAATAAACATCGTTAAATCCGATTCCCATTCCTCGAGAGATCGACCCGAGTTGACTCATCAGTCTACAAGTGACCCCGTTCTCTTGCGGGTGAACTAAGACCCTTTCAAAATGTAGATGCGTATTTGTTAACCGAAATTTGATTTTAAAAGGAACACAAAAGTTCGGCTCAAAATTTGGCGTCGCTGCCGGGGAATGGTAAAGGTGTTAAAGATGTTTATTTGTATTATTGCTTATAAGTCGTAAATTGTATAATGTTTATTATTTGCCGCTCGATGCGGTGATTGTTGGTTGTTGATGCAAGGTCGACGAAGCCTTAGAGGAGAATTGATCCCATTCATCAATAGCATCGAACGCGTGTCGAGACCAAGACAACTATTTCCTTCGTCCGAAGGGAATCTTTTGGAAGAAAGTTCAACCAACATGGCAGAGAATCTACCTCTCGGAGGACGAGGAGGAATGAATGGAGGACGAGGGAGGGGACGAAACACCCAAACCCCTCCTCGCGATTATCCATATGGAGTGCCACCCGTTGACGATGTGCACGTACAAGAGAAAATGGATAATAACGAAGACGAAGAGCCAATAAATCCACCTCTACTCCATGGCGAGGAACCAAGAGAGTCAAACCAAGTTAACAACGGGGAACAAGAACCGAGGGGCGATCATCAAATCATGATGCAAGAGAACCCTACTTACCAACAACCTCCTCAACGATTTCGGAACCGTTAAGAAGCTCGAGCTTATAACAATCGAGCAAATAGAGAGTTCGATTAGAACAATGGTGGCCATGGCGGGCTCGAGCCCCAAAACAACCAACGAAACCACCAAAGGCATGAGGATTTCGAACGAGAATGGAATCACAATCAAAATAGGAGGGAGGGACGTCCGTTCAATGCTTGGCAGAGGGAGAACTTTCGAAACGATGGATATAATGATTATGGGAATTACGAGGAGGAGCGTGATTATGGGTATTACGAAGAGTATGGGGAGGAAAGAAACTATGGCGCACGAGCTAACTTCAGAGGAAGGAGAGAGCGCCGATACCCTAACGAACGCCGTCAAGGAGATCTCCTTTTCCATATGATTGGATCGTACAACAGTGCAATAGTCTTAGGCCCCACGGCAAGACTATGATTTGAAGGCGAGCAGTGTAAATCAACTTCCTACCTTTCACGACATACTCAATAAAGATCCATTGAACTTCATTCGAGAATTTTACCCCGTGGTGGGCAGAATCCCGCATCTTGGACTGCATGAGGATCCATTGAGGATGAAATGTTTTCCTACAACTCTGAAGGACAAAGCGAAGCATTGGCTTTTGTCGTTGCAACCCAACTCCTTAACTAATTGGGAGATGGTGTATAAGAAGTTTGTGAGTAGGTTCTACTCCGCTCAAAGGATGGTTCCGTCCCTGCATCGGGAAAAAAGAGTAAGGAGGATGGTCATTCCTCCTCGCCTAGCTCTCTAGATGGATCCTCGACCTCAAATCGCATTCCAACCCCAATAAGTGGGAACGTAAAGCAATTCGTGGGTGCATAAGAGAACAAGAACTAAAACTTACCGATGCTTGATTTGGAACATGGGGCTTCTCCATTCCCAAACGGCTTTTAGAGGACGGTTTTGAAAGCGTTGTGGACGAAGGATGGAGAATGGCCCAGGATAAATGTCTCTTGGTATAAGATTGGATTTATGTAGTGAGATAATAGCTGCTTAGGCCGGTTAGTTCTGAAAAATCTCAAGGATAAAAGAGAAAATCTTGATAAACCGAATAAGTCCGAATTATGGGAAACTAATTTTGAAAAAAGTCAAGATCTTAGGCACAAGATTGATAAATTATAGGTGCAAGAAGAAAGCTATTGGAAGCAATGAAGTAGGAATACTTTGCTAAAGGTGAAAGAAATTCTAAATATTTTCATGCCCAAGATTGATCCGTCGTGCAAAATATCATATAAGGGGGTTGATGTCGGCACATGGGGATTTCTACACTAATCGGGATGGAATGACAAAGATTGACAGATTATTTTGAGTCGCTTTTCAAGTCAAATGAACCGAATGAAGTGATCTTGGGTCTATTCTTAACCATGTTTCCTCTAGTGTCGATGAAGATTTAAACCAATGTCTTTGCTCTCATTTTCTGACGAAGAAGTTAAAAAAAAGTTGTGTTTGATCTAGGTCCTGAAAGAGCTCCCGGAGAGGATGGATTTCCAGGAATATTCTATCAGAGATTATGGCACAGTGTGAGTCCATATAATATGAAGGACTTCAGGCAAACGTGCCTATGTAACTTTACTTATAAAATTATGGCGTACACAATAGCTAACTAAAGGAATCCTCCCAATAGTCATAACTGAGTACTAGAGTGCTTTCATCACAGGCCGATTAATCACTGATAACATAATCATTGGATATGAGGCCATGCATTGGATTTGCAAGCACCGACAAAGTAAAAGAGGATATGCGGCACTAAAACTCGACACAATTGAAACGTATGACAGAGTCGAATGGGTTTCATCACTATAACTAAAGTGCTTTCATCACATGACTATTGTATGGTCCATAACCTTCTTCATACTTATGAAAAATCATCTCCCCAGCTTATAAATTTTGAAAAATCATCCTTTTCGTTTAGTTCGAATACGCCTCAAGACATGGTGATTTGTGTGAAGATTCGCTTAAGATTCTGGTGGTACAGGGGCATGAAGTTCACCTCGGCTTCCTAATTTCTCTATGCATAGTAAATGGGTAGTAAATGGGTTAAATGTAAAGAGCGAGCGGCGAAGAGAGTATAACGGTGGAACCATAAATTCTTTTCTGAAGGTGATAGAGAAAATCTAATTAAAGTAGTGGCCCAAGTGATCCCATGTACGCAATGTTGTGTTTTCGTATTCCAAGCGCACTATGTAATGAAATCAAATGAGACAGCTCCAACTTTTGGTGGGGTCTGGATGGGGAAGCTAAAAGGTTGCATTGGTGTCGGTTGTACGTGATTTGTTGGCCTAAATGTCATGGAGGGATGGGTTTTCAAAAGGTGGCAACCTTTAACAAAGCCTTACTAGCAAAGCAGGTATGGACGATTATAAAAATATCGAGATTTATTGATTGTGCGGGTTTTAAAAGCCCTCTATTTTAAGAATACAAATATTATGAAGGACTTGTTAGGTAATAAACCTTCATATATATATAACATTCTTTAGCCTGGAGTAGAAATCTTATTGCTAAAAGAATTGCTTGGAAGACCGGAGATGGGAAATATGCAGAAATATTCAAAGACATTCGGTTGTCGTATCACAGAAAGTGCCTCGCCTTTATTCGAAAAGATGCACCTTCTGTACAGAAGATAAAAAATTTGACGAAAAATGGACAGTGGAATAGGAATCTGATCTTTGAGTTATTCCCCGAATTTATAGCAAGAGGAATTGTCATGATACAAGTTCCTTGTATACTGTTACGAGCGCTACTATTTTTTGGATGCAAAAGGACATTACTCCGTACAAGATAACTATAATATGAAATTGCTTTTTATGATCCACCAACTCACTAATTGCACTTTACACTTTGAAAATGGTGAAAATTCTTATGGGCGTTAAATAATTTCCCTCAAAGGTTTTTTTGGTGGCGCTTTACAAGTGACTTTCTTCCGACCTCCTTTAATCTTGAGAATCACCGTGTTCTTATCGATGGAAGTTTCAAGTTGTGCAATTTCTATTATGATATATACTCATTTGTTTTTTGCCCGATTAAAGCATTTTTGAAAATATCTTAATGAGTAATGGTCCCTTAAGAAGGTTGAGTATTGCTGGTCAATTGATTTTAATATTTAGATGGAGTTCGTCCTCTCAATTTTTGACTTTGATATTTTGTTGTGCATGTGTGGTTAGTATGGACGGAAAGGCAACATTTCATTCATTGTGGTAGGGGGATTAAAGCTCTAAAATATATTGATGGGGCTGATCATTTTGTCGCTAGTTACAAAAAATCGATAGGTATTAGTTCAAGTGAGAATGGTTCCCAATGTCACAATTCCAAATTAACCTAGAAACCACCTCATTTGGGTTCTCTCCATCATGATGTTGATGCAAGTGTTAATATGAAAATTAAAGATTTAGCATAGGGGGTATCGTGCGTAATGATTAGAGGAATATACTCTTTGCATTTATCATAAAGGGTAATAATGTGTCAAAGCTATACTTAGGGTCATATTTATATTTTTCTTGACTCGTTGATGGTGGTACAAGTAGTTGTGACTTTAAAAAGACAAATGGTTATATTCATTCCTGGGGTTTTGATGTCGAATTACCTATTTCTAGAGCAGATGCGCCAACATTTTGTCTCATATGTGTCGATCGGCTAACGAGGTGGCTCATGCTCTCACTTCTTTTTCTTCTTTTTCACATTCGTATTTTGTTTGGGGGGTGAACGAGTTCCCATTTTGGCTAAAGGTGCAGTCTATGCAATTATTTGATTTGATTGTATTATGAAATGGTTCTTTTACTGTCTAAAAGAAAAGGAAAAATAGGTCGTCCAACCCAATGCAAGAGCATTAATCATAGATCAACAATGCAAGTTATTAGGCGTACTTTGATGCATAAATTGTGCACATCACTGGTGTATACATAAATGTGTATACTCAAATATGCATGTGTTCATACACTTCAAACCACTAATGAATATTCAATTCAGTTACAAGTCGGTGGTTTCACTGCTTTTTATAATTTTATTTACTTTGTTCTTGTTTGGTATTTTTCGGTAGTTAAATCATCATTTTTTTGACCGACGGTTTCTCAATCCGCAGTTCATGGTCTGAGATTACCTTGAACCAAAATTCAATAGTGCTAGCACCGTTCACGATTTCGATTATAACCATAATTTTGGTCAACATTTAAGTTACCTAATTGTTGACCACGGTTACAAACCGCCAATTCACTGGTTCTAACCAAACAAGTGAACATCTGTACTCGAATGTACGCAATCATGGCACAACATGAAAAAATGGACCATCCATATGAGTATTTCACGAGGGAGGATTACCCCATTTGTTATTTAGCTCTCTTTTTCTACATTTATATGATAGGTTAAAGTTTTTTACATTAGTATACATTTTTTATTTCTTTTTACGCAATAACTGGTTTTCTTTTCAAAATAAGCAGTCGTGCATTTTGAGTAGCTTGCACCATCTTTAAGATCTCCATAAAGTTTCATCCTCATCTAATTATAGGTGTGAGGGAAATCGCTCTTGCAAGATTTGAAAATTATGAAAATGTCACTCACTGCCACATTTGGAATATTAGGTTATATCTTACGACAATTTTGAATTTATTTCATAACTAGATACAACTAGGTTAGATATTATGGGCATTTTGTAATTATTAAAAATATTTTGGTAGTTTTTATAATTAGTGTTAGTGTGTACCTTTCAAACTTATGTGAAATTAACTTAACCAACGACCTATCTTACAATATTTACAATTATATCTGATACTTAATCTAATTAATCCTAAGTTTAAACTACAATAAAACAATAATTTCAAAATCAATCCATCAAACTACTCTAAAGTTTATTTAACCTAATATTTTAATAGCTAAAAACTTCAACATACATATAATTAAAAAATCAACCCACATATTTCTTTTATATTCAAATTACCATCTAAGATTTTATCAAACTAATCCTAAACCTGCAAACAACAAACAAACTAGGAGTAGATCTCGACCCCATTATATAAACAACACAATTACTTTGAAGAAATTAAAAAAAAAAACTTATAAACTGAATATTAATTGAAATAAAAATAAAAACCAAACTTTCAAATCATCCCTTGAGAAAAACACATACGTGTAGACAGTAATAATATCAAACCTAATGCCAACAAAATATTAACGAAAACTACCTCTACAGTTTTAACTACACGTGTTTGTGGGAATTTCGACATATTTTTTTTATTGTGCCCTTTTTCTCAACATTTGCTGCAAATATATTTTTTTTATTGAGGGGGAGGACTGAGCGTTCTTGTATTTCATTTGAAACTACTTTTATCACATCACAACATGTAATTGGGAACATAACATCTTCATATGTTACTATCATAGTTTCTTTTAGATAGTACCTCAAACAATATAGGATCGGATCTTCGTTATTTCTTGCCAACACACTCAATGCATGTTGACATGGGAGTTCATCTATTTGGAATCAGTTGCATGAAAATGATTTTTTCCCATGTCAACAACATAACTTATCGGCCCCTTGGACATTTTGTATTTCCGATCATTTGCCTTTTCTACCTGGTATATTTTTTCAGAAAGACAAAAGAAATACAATTGATAATATCTTTTATTATATAATATATGTTTACAATTAAGAAAATATTCCAATTGACTAACAGTCAAAAAAGTAATTAGAAATAGTAAAACGTATTGTTTGTTGCAAGGATAATTTGTAGCTTTGCTCTAGCATTTCCTGTCCTCGTTTGCTTAAGGTTGTGAAACTGGAATTAGCCTCAACTTTATTTTTCACATTCTAATGTTGTTTTAAACCCCTCAACGACTCAAAAAGCATAGTTATTGGTAGTTTCTTGCTAGATTTAATGACTCTGATGCATTTGATGTCATTGCCAAGAATCTGTTACTAGATCAATGTGCACGTGCCCATCTGTCAAATCCCACATTATTTAAATAAACTGGAATTCTATCGTCTATAAGCTGTAACTCTATCATGTGATGGTTGAATCCGTCCTCCGTGTATGACTTTATTATTGCTACAAAAGGTACCCTCAAAGCTTGTATTACTGTTTTGAAGTTTGTTTTTTTTTAAATTTTGCAACAAATGATACATGCATGTACATTGGGAAGCCTCTGGGTAAACTTAGAACAATTTGGAATAAAATGCAAATGTAAAAGTATTTAGATAACTTGTTAATTAATTATGAAATCAATTGATTACACAATTAACATGTATGTCCATTTAACAATTCAAATTTGTAACAAATAATGTAAATATGAAACTATTTGCACGAGGTAAATATGTAAATCTCTGCCTACAAATATGTATTTATTTATACTATTACTGTGCATATTTATGAAAATGATAAAGTATAGGAAAATTATACGGTACATCCAATGTACCATGCCCCTTGCGTTGTAATCCATTATCTGTTTCACTTTTTAAAAATTGAATTAATCTAATGGTTACAATCACATGAAGAATGACACATTGATTTTGCTGTAGAACTTCCCTAAAGTATAATGTAAAAACTACCCATGTAGTTTATATTAATTACAAAAATACCTAGTCTCTTCTCCATTGTACACAAACCCCTGAAATTTAATTAGTTCAATCTTATACTTCAAATGTACAAGAAACATTACCTACAAAAAAATAAGCTGCCCATTCTTCAATAATTACAACACTCATTGGATATTCAACATAATTATTCCTAAAATTGCAAAGTACAAACACACTTATTACAAAAATAACACTACCATATTTCAGTTATTACAAGCGTCCCACGAGTTTAACCTAATATTCCTACATTGATAAGTATATAATAAACAACAATTAGAAAAATCTAACCATCTTTCAACAATTACAAGTACCCCCGTGAGTTTAAACCTTATATTACTAAAATTAAAAACAAAAATCAAGAAGCGTACCTAATTTAAAGTAGGAGTTCATATGTACATTCTCAATTCATAATCAACATGATTACAATCTTAGCTTATCATAATTTATTTAGTATAAAAAAAACGTCCATTGAAAATAAATAGGCATTAACCATAGTTGCATCTAATTTAGGAACAATAATAAAGAAGTAAAGAATAATTTGAATATAAATATGCAAAAGTTATTTGCCTCACCTTTGTAATTGCATTTACTATGCTTTCATGCCTGTTGGAAATAATGTCCATTCCAAGTGTAGGACCAAATATTGACTTAAGTTGTTCAAAGAACCATTCGTATGACATATTATTTTTGAAATCTACTATAGCAAAAGCAAGGGGAAGAATTTGTGTGTTTGCATCATGAGTGCTACCACGACATAAACACGTATATAAATTTGTTATTATCTAATTCAATGCTAAGTCGTACATTAGAGCCTCGATTTTCCTTCACTACCTCCTTTAAATACCGAGGTAATATCTTATATGATTTGTTTGGTTGCCTTGAATCTCATCCGTAGCCTTTCGTTTTGATCACCATGCATTTAGGTAGTTTTGTTTTACACCATGAGCATCCTTAACATCTCTGATTACATTAGCCGAAGTGTACACCGTCTTTGTTTTAATAATATCTCCCACAATATTTGAAGTGGCCTGGCGTTGGTTGTTCGTTCTTATGTCTATAGGACAAGTATGCATATTTTCCATCTCTTAGACCTTGAAGAAAATGGTTTTGCAAATACGAGAATATTTGATAAACCAACCACAAGAATCGTCTATGCATTTGATGCAATATTGTATTTGATATGAATTCTCCACTTTCAATTGGAATTTTTCGTCAATAGCATAGATTCACATAACCTTTTTCAATACTTTATTATTCTTAAATACTTGCCCGACTTTACTACCATCTCCAAAATTTTATCGCTTATTTCCCCCATGCCCTCGAACTGTTCAAGATTAAGCTTACTATTTGTTTCTTCCGCTACATCTAACATTGCTTTCGCCATGACATCCGGAAAATCTGACAAATAGTTCCCTGTTTTGTTTGCGTCTACATCTACGTTGTCTTGCTGAAACCGTACATTTGCACTTGTGATAACGTTATGCACCTTTTGTTGATGTTGCACTTTTTCCACAAACAACTAGCATAAGTCACCCTCTCTTGCACTCATTTTTGAAGTGCATATCAGAAACATAGTGTAATATTTTTTTTATACTTTAATTCCCTATAAAATTGAGGGTTATTATTGCACTCGATAGTGATAAGGGAATAACTACACTTTAGTGATAGTGCTTTGAGGATTCATCAAAACTCCACAAACTTGAAAATTGGAGTAATTGTTGTCTGAATCCCATTGCCCATTATAGTGTACGATTGTCAGCATTGTAGCCATCATATTCTGTACATAATGAGGTAATAAATAAGCACAAAAATAAAAATAAAATCATAATCATAGTTTGTAATCAATGCCTCCACTTTGCATCATCCAATTTTTTTGAGGTCATATCATTAACTAGGCATTATAGGAATATTTGTTTAGTTTATATAACTGATTAGGTATTTATAGATTGTTCAGATTACAATTATGTTTAGTTCATATTAATGATTCTTCTGATTAGCACTATATATATATATATATATATATATATATATATATATATATATATATATATATATATATATATATATATATATATTCTTAAATGTGTTTCATTACAATTGTAGATCCAATGACGGCGTTCCTAGATTAGTATTCTATCATCAACTAGTCAGATGAATTTTCCAAAACCAATAAATAAAAAAAAACAAATATTTTTATTTATTATCTTTTCATTGATATATATATATATATATATATATATATATATATATATATATATATATATATATATATATATATATATAGGATTAGGTTCAAATAGAACCCACGTCAATATATGCGAACCTAGGGACCAATCCTGACCATTGATCTAATAATATGTGTGGACCAAATTTTTTCTATTTTTTAAATTCGTTAAATTACATATATGGAAGGAGAAGGGCTGTCATGTAATTTTATAAATGCTGAACCCTACCATATCATCCCCCAACCCCTTTTTCTTCCCAAACCCGTCTCTCTTTTTCCTTTTTCTCCATAAACCGGCCGCCTTCTCCCTTCTCCAGAAATCGGCCGCTTCGGTCGTCGGCGAATGGCACCTGGCGACGGCATCGGCCGCCTTCTCCCACAAATCGGCCGCGGATCGGGTTCGATGAACTCTACAAATCGAGAACTCTGCCGCCGCCTCCAATCGCGGTGAAGGCGATGGTAACCCCCTCCTCGATTTCCGCCGCTCTTCTCACTCGCCATGAGCCGGCGACCCAGGTGTGGCCGAGCGCCGCCTTTCCCGAGCAGAATGCGAATCGGCGGTGCGATGACGACCTCGAATCGTGGTGAAGGCGATGGTAACCCCCTCCCCGATTTCCCCGGCGGGCCTGGGCAAAACACCGGCGTTTACCACCGGGATCTGAAGCCCGAGAATCTGCTGCTTGAGGAAAAACGGCGACCTCAAGGTAACCTCTTCCCCCTTCCTCGGCCGCCGGCGATTAGTGAAGAGCTGGCAAGGCGGCGGCGGCTGGTAGCGATTGGTGCCGGTTCTTGTGGGGTGGTGTCGTTTTGATATGGGAGTTGGGTCGCGGAGGTTTGGATTTTGGGTTGCCGGACTGTGAACGGCAGTCGGTGAATGGGGTGGCGATGGTTCGTCAGGTTCCTCGTGATGGCGGTGTGGCTGAGATTTGGTTGGTTGGGTCTTTGGTCTGGGCCCCCGCGACGGCTCCGGCGTCGGTTTTCTGGGGTTTTGGATTGAGAAAGGCGTCGGCCTTTGGGTTTTGGATTTCGAGTTTCGTTCGGGTCATGGCGGTTTAGGTTGGTGACGGTGACGATGGCGGTGTGGCTGATATTCTGTTGGTTGGATCTTTGGTCTGGCCCCGCGACGGCTCCGGCGTCGTTTTTGCTGGGGTGGCTTTCTTGCGGCGGTGGACGATCATGTCCAGATCGCCGGCCTCGTCTTTGGGTAGGGTTTAATGAATGTAGGGCTGAATGAAATGGGTAAGGGTTGAATGTTGGCCAAAAAGCAGTATTAGTGTAGTTCAAAAGCACTCTAACAATATTAGAAAAAGCACTCCAAGTATTGCACGGTGTAATTATATGCAATTTTAGAAAAAGCAGTTTTAGTGTAGTAAAAAAGCGCTGCCGTAATATGAAAAAAGCACCCCTGAAATTGTCAAAGTTGTAGCACTGCCAACATATAAAAAAAGCATTGCTACTTACATTATAAAAGCACTAATTATATGTGAAAAAAATATTGCTACTTAATTATACATAAATTTTATTTAAAATTGTTT
>BMAC01000510.1:387780-409470 GCA_014905375.1 Phtheirospermum japonicum
GTTTATGTCCTTACGCTTTATGCAGTGGTACCAACTTAGCTGAACCAACAGAAAAGCTTCCTAAATAAAAATTAGGGATATTACAAAAACTACCCCCGAGGTTTAGTCTATTTTTTCTTTTTCCTTTTTTTTTTTTTTTAATTAAAAACGCACATCTTTTGAAATTAGAAATACCTTCCTCTTGCAGATGCACTTTCGTGAGATAAAAACAAATGTAAGGGGTATTTCAAAATTTAAAAAATAACTGTTCTTTTATGTTATTGTGTAATTAGACTAAACCTCAGGGCTAGTTTTCGTAATTAACCCTAAAAATATTTCATTGAAAGGACAGGTAGCAGAAGTATTTCAGACATGTAAGAAGAAATTGAACACCAAGATTATGCTATTTTCATCAGATATGCACAAAAAACTACAAATACTCAGCACGAATTTAAAAGTTACAATGCTACACCATTAAAGTACAAAAGTAAAGAAACTACTCATGTGTGCTAGTAATCAAAATACTTACAAAAGTGCCAAAGAAAAAGAAAAGTTAGGCAGTTGCAGATTTAAGTATTTGAATTTCACCATATGTGATTTAAGCATCCCTGCAATCAGATTGATGGGAAGTAAAATATAACCGTAAGAGAATAAGAAAAAAAAAACACGCTACCTTTATTTATTCATTTATATATATATAATATTATCTAAATATACAATCTATGAATTTGACAAAATGACGATTTGAAATATGAAAATAGATAACGCTACCTCTATTTATTCATTCATTTTTTTATTTCGTTTTGCGCCTGAGAGAAAAAATTCTTTGCGTTCCGAGCCACATCCTCCTCAAGCACCGCCTCCAACAATATATCGGATCCCCTTAAGTCACCTGAAACCAAACTCATTTATACAACATGGCGGAAAAAAATAAATTAGAGAAGGAAAATAACTGCAGCAAAATCGGTGTTCACCTTTTTTACTGGGCAACATTTTCGCACTTTCAGCTGATATAGGAAGAACAACGAACTGACCAGATTCGTCCTTTAACTCTTTAATAGCCTCATCCATGGAATTTGCGGTTAAAGGGGACTCAGCCAATATCTCATAAGCAGTTGCTTGGCTTTGAATATCGGACATCGGCGAGGTTGGTGAAATACGATCCTTTTTTGAAGCAAATATGAAATTCACTAATAATTTTTTTTTAAAAAAAGGAAATTTAAATTGAAAAGTTAAAAATCTTATTTACACAATCTATCGTTACCTTGGTCACGGTACTGGTCATCGTGCTCGCTTGAGGAGGTTTTAAAGATTCATTATCAACTGTAGTCCAGTAATATGAAACTAATAAGTCGAGAAAAAGAGAAGGTCGATTTGAATACGATGCAATAAGTCTAGGAAAAATGGATACCATTTGTAACAGGTGGTTGGCTAACAATATTATCGACTAGCCCTTGTTGTCAAGGGACCGGGATTCATGAAAGAAATGGATCGGATTTCATGCCTTATGGCGTCTAATTGAGCCATAGTGTCTTGCAGTTCTTTATGCACCTGTCGAATTATCTCCCATTTTTCATATTCCAAAAAAAAAAAAGAACAAAAAAACACATTCCAGTAAACTGATTGGCAGGACAAAGAAGTGATACTGTGTAATTAATTAGGTGCAAAGAACAACGCCAATTTCAGATGAAAGGATTAAACCCTAACACGAACAATCAGATTAGGGCACATGCGTATTGGGAAATAAAACTCAAAATAGGAAAACAAAGACCTGGCGAGCTTGAGATTGCTGCATAACGCTTTCGAATTGGCCACGAGCCAACTGAACATATCCAATTGCACGTCCAGCTAACCTTCCTGCTGTTCTGGATATAACTGGAAGATCCTTTGGCCCTAATTTAAAAAAAGGAAAAAGAAAAAATAGACTAAACCTCGGGGTAGTTTTTGTAATATCCCTAATTTTTATTTAGGAAGCTTTTCTGTTGGTTCAGCTAAGTTGGTACCACTGCATAAAGCGTAAGACATAAACTTATGATTTTTATATCATATCAGTATATTAAAGTTGCTTTTATTTATTTATTTATTCATAGGTACCAAACGCTGATGCATATTAGCTTTTCCATAAAGAAATTTCTGGACATGTGATATTAAACTAGGATCTATGGCATCAGATTTGTCGATTCTAATTCTTGATGGAATCACATTCCACTTCTTTTGGCTTGGTCTTAATTTTTTTGATTTTTTATATTTGATGACCACCTGCTTTATTTTGGATATGCTGTTTTATTTATGAGCACATTTCATATGGCGCCATATTTGTCACACCTCATTTACATGAATTATGTGATCTTGTTGTGGCATAATGGTAAAATAATGTTTTTTAGCTTATATGGATAGAAATTTGACTTTCTTTATGACTTGTCATATTCTCATCATTTTGAGCGAGCTTAGTGGCAAATACCAACTTCTTTCCACTAATTTATATCCGTGTCTATAAAATTATATTGTTAAAATGTGGACAATTGGAAATTTGAATCATGATGCTCTTTGAATTGGGGATAGGGGTGAAAAACTAATTAAATTAATCGATATCATCTAGAACGACTGTAAATGTTTGCTTTGTTAACATAAAAACCAATCTTAAAAAAATATTTTCCTAGCCGATAAGATGTGAAATAATGTGTAAGCACAATTATAATAAGATTGATTTAATTCATAATCAAACGAAACCCAATTACAATTGTCAAAGCTTGATTATAATTTAGACAAATTTTGAGCAGTAGCTCGAATTACGTTTTCGATTACACTCATAATGTGAAAGTCAAAGCAAGTCTGCTGAGTATGAATAATGAAATTCTTTTCCATGCAACAATGATTTCTCCTCTTGACTTTGACATTAATAATGGGTTCACTAGTCTGATTCTAGCCACTCGTGAGAACGATTTTTTCTCTTAGTTAATCTTGCTTTTAGTCTTCAATTGACAATATTTTTTCCATGCCCCTGCCTTTTCCATGCTTGAAGATATCTTACAGGAAGACTTTTGCGTCACGAAGTTGAAATGAGTACCAAATTCTCTGTGATACAAATGTTTGTTCATCATTCTGGAATATATAAACATATATATATTGGGATTTAACTAACACAACTTCTAAAACTGTTTTAATTAACTTTTACGAGTTTGCAGGAGGACTTTTGAGGTTTGTAAAGTTATTACTATGAGATTGTATTCAATTAGTATACAAGTAAATTGGGAAGATGCTATAAATGTATTGTTTCCGGATTTATATGTATATGCATAGCTTAGAAATTAGACTTTTAAATCTCATTTCAAACATGACAATCATATTCACTCTTACGGTGAGAGTATCTCCACTTACGCCGTGAATTATTAACGACATGTCAAATAAAATAATTTTAAAACCCTTTTAATAGTAAATGTAAATTATGAAAATAATGATTAATGATTTGATTAATAGAGAAAGAGGGAAATTAATTAATATAAAATAATGTCTAGCCATCCTACATATAGACAATGTGTGTAATATTATCCATATATTCTTTTTGCCACAATTTGTTGGCTTATAATTTACTTTCATCGGAGATGCGCTAACTGCAAATTCAACCCATCTTAATCTCTACTTATAAAGCAGGTTATAACGAACATTGACTCGGTCACTCAAGTTAATCGTCTGCAAGTGTGTCACGTTGGCAAGATGACTAACTACAAAAAGAGACCAAACATTTATCAGGTACTCTTTTCGTCACAAAATAATAGTCTTTCAGTTAAGAAAAGAACAGTTTATATAGTTAAATCATTAATTTAGTTAGTATTTTTTAATTATATATTTTTTGAATTTATTAATATCAATTAATACTTATAAAAATCAGTGTTGAAATTGTTATATTTGTTATTAGAATAGTAAGATTTTGCATTGTAACCATCAATTCTTAATTTATGAGGTAGAAAAATAGTATTTCAATAATATTAATTAAGGGTGTGTAGAAATGAAAAATTAATGATATGTTAAATATGGTAACTGAACTATTTTTGTGGGACGGACGAAAATAAAATAATGAAATATCTTTGTGGGACGAAGAGAATTATAAACGCTTGCTTTAATTATATTTACTTCATCCGTTTCTATATGTGGCAATTTTTAAAAATTTGTGTCCCGTCCTATATGTCGCACTTACTTTTCAAGAAATTGATTTCAATTGTACAAACGCTTGCTTTAATTTGATTTTTCTATTTGTCGCAATTTAAAAAAACTTGTGTCATGTTCTAAATGCGCACTTACATTTTAAGAAAGAATTATCGTTATTTTTCACTTTCCCAAAAAAAAGTAAATGTGATTTTACTAGTTTTACTTCTACCTTTATTATTTCACACTTTTAACATTTTAAAGAAACTAATAAAATGATCATTTGATTAGGCATGGTAATGGGCCGAGTCCGGCCGGGTACCGGACCTGCCCCCCGTCCACCACGCGAGTCGGGTCGGCCCGTTATATTTAGTTTTTATTATTTTTATTAATTTAAAATTAATTTAATATATAATAACACATAGCACTATCAAACGGGCTGGCCCGCTCCGGCCCGTCGCGGGCTGGCCCAAAACGGGACGGGCGCGGGCTGGGAATTTCTAAGTCCGCAGCCCGCCCGTTTTTTTTTTTAAATCTTATTTTTATTTAAAAAATTATAAAAAATAAAATTAAAATTTAAAAAAAATTAATATAAATTTAAAGTATTCTAATTGGCTCATAGAAAATAAAAGAATACAAATATGTCTTCAAATTTAACCAATATAAATATAATTATAATTATAAAAAAAATAAAAAAAATAGTGGCCAGCCCGCTCCGGCCCGCGGTCTTCACGGGGCGGGCCAAAAAAGCCCGCGATCAAACGGGCTGCAAGGAGGGCGGCCCAAGCCCGTCCGTTTGCGCGGACTAACGGCCAGCCCGCGGGTTTTGACCCGTTTTGACACTACTAATAACACATATATTATTATAAAAATTAATTAAAAACGATACTAAATGTAAAAAAACTTAATAACTCATATAAGATAAATATTTAAAATATATAAAAAATATATTTAAAAATAAAAAAATATACGGCGTCCGGGGCGGAGACGGTACCCGAACACGGGTTACGAGGCATGGCGCCCCAAACGACACTGGTCTGGTCGGGATTGACATCTCTACATTTGTTACTATAATTATAACATCAATTATTACTTTAATATCCGATTAACACTGCAACAAAAATAGAATGAAACTTGGTCAGTATTATTTATGAACTTTGAAAGATTGCTTAATTAAAGGGGTAACCAAGTAAATTCACAAAAAGCAAAGCTTACTTTCAACACTTGACCCCTTTTTAAGGCGATAAAAGGGACACCCGCTTTTCCGCTCTCTCGCTTTCTTCTTCGCTCTCACTACTCTGTAGAAAAACAAACCCAAAGCTGCTACTCACTCTTCGCTTTTTCTCTCTCTAAAACATACACTCTACACCGTCTATATATAGTATATACACACGCCATAGCAGCTGCTCCAAAAATACCTTGACGGTGAATGCATTTGTGGATTTCCGCCAGCTCAAATCCACTCTACTCAACGATCTCGCGCGAGTTGCTCCATGGCGAACAATCATGGCGAAGCCCCAACCGACGACTTCCTGGAGCAGATATTAGGGTTTCCCGGCTACGTAGCCGGAGCCGACGCTAATTTGGCGGGAAACGAGGCCGCGCCGAATGCGATGATGCTGCAGCTCGGCTCGGGGGACGGCTCGTCTCACCTGTCCGCCATGGGAGGCGGTCTCGGAGTCGGAATTGGCGGCGCGTACGGTGTCGGGGGCGGAGGCGGCGGTTTTCCGTTAGGTCTGAGCTTAGAGCAAGGCAAGGCGGGGTTTAACGATGCCTCGGGGAGCGGGAAGAGATTCGTCCGCGACGATATCATCGGCTCCCGCGCTTCCTCTTCTCTCAAATCGGTAAAACTTTGAGAAATTTTGTGTATGAGTTTCGAAATTTGGTTATGTTTAATTAATTAGGGCTCGTTTTGCGGTGACATTGATTTATTCCACATTTCTAAGTTTAATAGGTGAATATCTATTGTATATTTGCATCTAAATGTTTCTAGAGAATAGCTGAAATACAGAACAGGGAGTTTCAGTTAATTTGGCGTATATGAGATAGATGCAGAGAAATGTTTAGAACAGTTATTGGTTGATTATTGTTCTTATACTGATGTTTTTGATCTGGATGATTTCATTGACCCAATAGAAACCCCTGTTACTTTGGCAGGGTTTTCACGGACAGCCAATGTCAAATACTGGTCCTGCAGCGCCACATCCTCCTGCCGTTCGCCCAAGAGTACGAGCTAGACGAGGCCAAGCGACGGACCCACACAGCATTGCTGAGAGGGTATTCATAATTGATTTTCAGAAAATGGTGTTAAAGTCGAATATATTTTTGTTTTTGTTTTTTATTTTCAAATAGTGTTGGTTGGCTATGAGATTTGGCAGGTAGCAACGACATGGCCTGAATGGAAATTGTGAATCCATTATATTTTTAATACAGCTAAAAATATTGAATATGTTAGGGCGGTGGGGGAAGGGGGATGCATTGAATAGATTGTCGAGATTTTTGTCCATCAGGGATGTTACTTGCTAGTCGTAATAAATTTCTGACTGGGCAAATGAGTGAATTGGTTTAACTGAAGCGTGTAATTGGATATTTTTGTCTCTTATTACAGTTGCGGCGAGAAAGAATAGCTGAAAGGATAAGAGCATTGCAAGAGTTAGTTCCTAGTGTCAACAAGGTTAGCCAGCTCTCCACTATTTTGTACGGCTGCATTGTTTTAGACTTGTTTTTATGTGTAAAAACAAGCAAATCTTATGTTCGCAATTACAGTATCTAATATTATTATTTTTGTATGAAGTATTGTTAAGATGATTCTGCTCATATTCGAATGAAATATTTTATGCAGACTGATAGAGCAGCTATGCTTGATGAAATTGTGGATTATGTGAAGTTCTTGAGACTCCAAGTTAAGGTAAATTAACAATAAATCCTATTTGGTATTACTCAAGTAAGATGCCAGTATGCTGTGAGTAATGATAATGTTTTATGTTGCACGCCTAAGAATAGGATCATCAGCCTCATTCACTATTTCTATTAGTATGTTTAAAATGGAGGCCTGCGGTTTTAGCCCTATAACATATAAGTTGAATATGATTTTATTTTAGTTTATTTCTGCGGAAATCATGATGATACCAATGGTTTAAGATGCAACCCCTTAATAAACAGAGAAAACAGTCGCAAATAATATCTATCTACTCTTAAAAATTTCTTGCATATCTAGTGACCCCTTTTTGTCCATATGAAAACCATCAACCTTCCCCAGGTGTTAAGTATGAGTAGATTGGGAGGAGCTGGTGCAGTTGCCCCACTTGTGACCGACATTCCAATACCATCCCTAGAGGTAATTTATATATACACATAACTTTGCATGAAATTGCTCTATTTAAATTTTTTTCCTTGTATTATCTTTACTCGTGAAGGAAGAAGGCGGCGATAGTGGAAGAGCTCAGCCGGCCTGGGAAAAATGGTCAAACGACGGCACAGAAAGACAAGTGGCTAAGCTCATGGAAGAAAACATTGGCTCGGCAATGCAATTTCTTCAATCCAAGGCACTCTGCATAATGCCCATATCCCTCGCCTCGGCTATCTACCACACGCAACCTCCAGACACCTCTGGCCTCGTCAAATCCGAGTGCGAGCACCCCCCACAATAATCCTTCGAAACAATCAATTAGTCTCGCTCAATCCAAGATTAATCAAAGGCTCTGGGTTGACAAAAAAAAGATAATGGGAATGTACCCATCATGTCCTTTCCTTAGGTTCCCAATCAGAAAGAAAAAGTCAAATTTTTCTTGATATGCTGTTGTGCTTTTTTCTATCAGTGGTGGGGACATGAAACTGGTGGTTGGTGATGAAAGCAATTTGGTAGTGGATTTTGGGGCCCTTTTAAAGGGATATTACTATGTACATAGATTTGTAATTTTCAGTGCAAGTGGAAAGGTGGATGGTGTAGAATTAGATAATTGGCTATTTTGTCGGAAAGTAGGATGTTTTAGTCCAACGGAAATCAATTGTACCATGGCACTTGTAGACTTTAGTGGGTTGGTTTTGAAAGGCAATCTGACTTTTGTTTCTCTTTTCTGCTCTATCATTATTGTGTTGCCAAATTATTGCGGTGAGTTTTGTGAGAGCAAGCGAAGGGGACGTAGGGGACGAGCTCATGCTGATCTCAGCTGTTTTCTTCTCTTTCTTCCCTCTTTTTTAACTGCGGTTTTTAAAATAAACATAATTATTAACATAATTATTAGCTGTGGGAACGCTTGAGATGCTATGAAGCCATAAGTGCACATGAGAACAAACTTATTTGTTAAACAAATTGCACATAAAGTACAGCATGGGTACATCCAAATTGTATCAATTGGACAACCAAAATTAACACATAATTTGCGAGTACATTAGCACAAGGCATTATCCTTGTACTATGTTCTGATGTAAAATTGAGCACCTCACTCAAAAGTCCCACCCAAACCATGACTGGCAAGAAGAGCCAAAAACACGAAGAAAAAAAATCTGAAAATCATTTGAGTAATCATCAGATAACATAACGCAGAAGCTCGAAAGCTTCTGACAACAAATTTTCATCATTATTAGGAACAAATTGACTCCGTAAATGTCATCGTGTTCAGCAAGCATCAAGATCCCGACATGGGGGAGCCTTAGGCTCACCTACCAACGTAGTGTTCCCACCTTCAGGGCTGCAGTTGATGCGTTTTGGATTTTGTGTACCACGCTGAAAAGGGGGCGTAAAAAGGAAGAAAAAAAATGAATGATAAGGGGAAGAAAAGTTGATTAAAATCTTTACAACGACAAGCATAGTGTCTTACCGGTGGTTTCTCCCCTCTCCTCAAAGCCTCAACAATTTCGACAACTCGATTTGGAGTAACATCTTCCTGAAACAATCAAAAAGGCCCACATGATTTGTCTTATTCATGGTACAATATTAAAATAAAACTATAGGTATTATGACAATGAAAACAAATGGTACTCACAAAATAATTATAGGTATATCCCTCAGATCCATTCGAGTAGTCAGCAACTGTAATCATCGGAGCATTTACACAGCATCCCTACGGAAAAACCAAAAATGGCTCACATCATTATTAATGAATTTAAAACAATAGCATTTATTTACTGTTTCTTTTGTCTACAGACTTCGGCATTTTGAGGAACCCAAGAGCTCGTAAAATAAGTAGCAGCATGGTTAAAAGGCAAGAGTCATTTTACAGTCTTTATTTTTTAAACAAAAATTGTGGATTTATGCTGCTTGTTAATCTCTCCTGATGAAATACAATATTCAATATACAATTTCTGTTTGGACTATAAAACAATATGACATTATCACTAATATTATGCAAGATGCTCGCTAATCAAAAAAAGATCACATCCTATATGGCAGGTTCCATGTGGCAGAGAACTTCTAACACCAAAAGTTGTCCCCTCAAGTCAAAATAAATTTCCTTAGGGTGTGATTGGATATACTTTCATTTTGGAGTAGAATACAATTTTTTTAAAAAAATTAATATACAATCACAAATTTGGAGTAGAAAATTTCCTCTAGTGGAACGAGAATGATTTTTAAAAAAAAAATATCCATTCACGCCCTTACTATCCAATATAAGGGTTAAGACAGTTAAAAAAAACAAGATGATTTTTATATAAAGATAATCCCAACAGATAACTCACCATACACTCCATTTCTCCAACAGAAAACAAGCCATCCTTAGTCACTTCTGCAAAAGAGAACACAATGATATTCAAAATTACAATTAAAACATATTAAATTAAGTTTCACTTCCCAAAACACAAATGCAAAATCCCAATGAAATAACTCAGAACACAAGAATGCCAAACGGGACTTTACCATTGCGCTTTACCCCTAAGTGGTTCAGCAACGACTCTTCAATTTCCCTAGACCCCCGTATCATGCAAGGTGTAGTGCCGCACACCAAGAGGTGGTATCTACCAACCTTTAATCGTCCACATGAAACTTAAAAATCAATGAGGAATTCAAACAAAAAGAACTAGCACGTCTCACATGTTAATTTGAGGTAGAATAACTAACCTTTGTACGATTGAACATCGAATAAAAGGTTGCCACCTCGTATACGCGAATCGGAGCAACTTCAATGACTTTAGCAACCTTTAATCATATAAACAACAAATAACTTGGTTTAATAATATTTATCAGATATTTAACAAGTGTGCAATCAACACAAGAACTACTTAAGGGGCGGTTTGGATTATAATTCGTTGTGATTCTGAATCCTGGTATTCATATTCAAAACCTCCAGTATTGGTAAAACAGAAAATTGTAAAAAATCGTTTTCTGTAGATGTCAAATCATGTCTAAAAAGTGGTGATGTTGTATTATCATAATTGTGTTTACTTGTATTAATTAAATAGAAATAGAAATAAAAATAAAAATAGAGTAATGATAACAATTTTTATGATCAATGTCAAATCATGTCATAAATTGTAAGGCGGAAATTGAAATTTTGAATCATAGCACAAATGGGTAGTGGGATTCAAAATCCGGATTCAGAATTTCGGGTCTTAGAACAAACAGGCACTAAAAAGATAATGTTAACATACATGATTCATTGCCGAAACCGGGAGCCAACCTCCATTTTGTTGTTGCGCAAGATCAAGCAAAGGAATGACAGCCGATTGCTTGTAGTTGGATGGGTAGTGGGACATTATCTCCTTCGCCTGTGCCCAATGAAATATTTAGAATATGTATTATTCTAGATTAAAATAAAATAAAAGAGGTACCTGTTGCGATTAAGATATTGTAAAGCGGGAAATTCATTATAGTTTCATTAACATTAACATAATTCTTCTCAACTGACCAGAGTAACAATCAATAACAGAAGCTACTGGTAAGCATTTCGACAAATCAGTGACACAATTTAAGCTAAATTATTTAAGAGTTTGAACCAACTTGTTTCCAAATGGCGCACATAAACAGTTTGAAATCACAAAGTTGGGGGAAAAAAAGGATCATAACATAAACAGATTAGATTATCATCTTAATTTCCATTTCACATACATTTTCTCCAACCCTAGAGTGACAATCAATCACATGGGATCCTGATAGGCAATATCGCAACTTAGGCAAACTATTAGAAAGGTTGCAATTAATTTGTTCCTGGAATAGCAAATAAACGATTTGAATGGCAAACTTTAAAAAAAATAAAAAAATCTCTCAACATATAAATCAGAATTTCGAGCTTAACTGTGCAGGTCTGCAAAAATACACTTGATAGCCTAAATGTTTAGTAGCAAAGGAATACGAATGGGGGATAGATTTGAAGTTCCTGTTAACCTAACTGATTCTAAACATTCCTTTGTTTACCAGGTTTTTCGAGGCAGATATTTGTAATTAAACAAGGTTCGTAGCAATTTACAAGTCATCAAGGCAAATCCCCAATTCTACCTTAACCTAGCTAAATGATAGGAATCTCAAATTATTCGCATCCAAATTTCAAATAAAAAAGGATCAGAGCTTTTTCAATTTTATTTGAAATGATGATAATCACTAACCTTTTCTTTGTTCGCATCAGTGAACTCCCATGGTAGGTTTGGATTATTATCCGGACCATCAATATGCTGCATCCCACAAAATTAGAAATCAAATTTATTTTCTAAATAAAAATTATAAAAAAAATCAAATCAACTCTCAAATGCTAATATTAATAATTACACACAGACAGGCATCTCATCCAGGAAACTAAAAATCAAAAATAAAAATAAAATCGTCAGCTCACATAGTTCAGCGCAGTCGAAAATGATCGCGATGCCTGCATAAAACACCATCTGAAATTGAAAACGAGAAAATAATTTAAAAATTGAAAAATGAAATCGAGAAATGGAGAAGCAAAAACCTGGGGAAGCTGACGGAGAGCTTGACGGATCTCAAGAAAGCGTTGCGAAACGAGACGGCCCAGCATTTTCCGTTAGAAGATTTAACGATTCTGAGCTCAATCAGCTTGAAGACTGAAATGAATGGGTATTTTTCTGAGTGTAGGATAGAAATCGAGGTTTCAGTTCTCTGTGTCGCCGAGGCTCTATCGTTAACGGGATGCGTAGCGCACCAACGGTCCACACTGGCTTCGTTAATGAACGCGTGGTGTCCAAAATGCCACAATTTGGTCCGGCCCACTTCAGTGTTTGGGCTTTCCACATTAAATGTATAAGATTCATGTAGCGGATCGCATCCATATCCATTGTAGGTTCGGAAAAGGGTGAATACGCCATTAGCCTATGGGATCATTGGCTTATTGACCCATTCTCGGAGACTCGAAGTTGCTTAGGTCTACTGGACAACTTGCTTAATTGTCGGCCCAAACCATCCAGACTTTAAAGCACGGGGATATTTTTATGGGAAATTATAAGAAATACTAATTTATTTTTTTCTTTTACAATTTTACGATCACTTGAAAGTTTTTATAAATTTACCAGATTCTTTTATTATTTTAATTAATTACGTACTTTTTAGGCCTTTTATTTTTTTAATGATTTTCATTGATTTTATCGTCAACCTTCCTTTCATTCGAATTCCTCCAAATTTACCTTACATCCAAGTCGAGAATGTGGATTAATATATTTAAATCATAATTTGGGTTGATATATTGTGGATTGATATATTTAAATCGTAGTTTGGGTTGATATATTTGAAAATTGGTATTTGGGTATTTGTTCTAAAACTTATTTCAAAAGTTGCAGTATTTTTTTGCAGTATTTAAGAAATATTTTTCAACTCCCAGGATTGATATATAGTTTGTTTATGTATTTTCAAATCGTAATTTGGGTTTGTTTGGGTATAAATAGTTTTCAAGTCGCAATTTGGGTTTAATTAGTTTTAGTTGATATGTTTATTTTAATTAGTAGAATTTGGTTGATATTGAATGGTTTTAAAAGCGATTTTATTCGTGTAAAAATCGATTTTATCTGTGTAGCAGAATTTGGTGGGTTGACAACGAATATTTTGAAAACGAATTAATTTGTGAATTAATTAGCAGAATTTTGGTTGATATTGAATGGTTTTGAAAGCGATTTTACTCGTATAAGCAGAATTTGGGTTGATATTGAATGGTTTTGAAAGTGATTTTATTCGTGTAGTAGAATTTGGTGGGTTGACAGCGAATGTGAAAACGATTTACTTCGTACATGTAAAATGTAAAATTATTTAAATTATAATCGTATATTTGTAAATTCTCTGAACTTATCGTATTTTTTAAATTTCTGTTTCTTTAATATGCAGAATTGTAATTCCCCTATTTTTATTGAAGCACTGCATGCTGATTGACACAAATCTTGTACTAAATTATCGAGCCTAAGAAGTATAGGTTGGGTCTCGGTTCATTGAACATACTTTGAACATACTGAGATTGAACTCAAACTCATTGAGTTTTAGCTTATTCATTGAAGTGCAATATTTAGAATTAATTAGTGCTTAACCCATGCGTTTCATTGAACATACTGAGATTGAACTCAAACTCATTGAGTTTTAGCTTATTCATTGAAGTGCAATATTTAGAATTAATTAGTGCTTAACCCATGCGATGCACAGAGCAAATTGAAATGGATTGTGTAATTCATTCAATTTAATTATAATATTATTAATTTCTTAATGTAATATAATAAATTAAAATACTCAAGTCACGATTATTGATCAAATCTGTCACTTACCTTCATCCATCACCATTTTTTCTTCTTCCTGTTCAACGGTGATGGGCCACGCTAATGTCAAAGTTGGAGTGGTGGTGAAGGTTGGAGAAAATGATGTATTTGGTTGTTGTTGGGGGTTGTAATTTTGGCATTGCGCGCCCTAAAACAAATCAAATGTAAATAACTCAACATTTATATATTATGAAACAACTTTTTGCAGATTACATTATAAGTTTAATTATAGTTTAACTTGTTATCATCACATGCTAATAGTTTTTAAACTATCCAATAATCATATTAGTAATTTGATCGGATCTTGGAATTCTTGAATATTTTCATTTTTGAGATTTTTAAAACCTATCTCGGTCATTTACCTTTTTTATGGTCCATTCTAACTCGCGTATTTTATATTTCATCGGTGGCTTATTATGGAATCCATTTATTCAACAATTTTAATCTCGTGTTAAGCCAAAATGATCTAAACCCAAATTTTAGCCACTTATTATACCTTCGTGTATGAACTCCCTTATACAGAGTTTCGATTGAGATAATTGTGGTATTGATTTTGTTTTTATATTTTTTCCATATCAAATAACTTTGGGAGGATTTGCAATAATCTTGGTTTAAATTACCAAGGGAGGCATGAGTTAGGTTGAAAAGATTGGAGGCCAAAAGTTGTGAGTTAAATCATCTATCGGTAAGATTTGATCACACTTGTTCTTATGATTTAAACTTTAAATTAATTGAACGTGCAACTGGAAATTTAGTGATTTCTATGAAGTTGGGTATGATAAATTAATATGATGATCAATGAAATTGATGTGTAATTATTGTTGTTTATGTGATCGGTTAATAAATTGTACTCGTGGGGAGAGAAATTGTTGGTTTATTTGCTCGTGGTTGAAATCTGATTTTCGTGGAGAGAGAAATTGTTGGTTTATTTGCTAAAACTCGTGGTTGAAATCTGATTTTAGTTGCGTTCATGTGCAACACAGCAGATGTTAATTTTATAAATGTGGAATCTAGGTTGAATTGTGATAATTCATTGGTAAAGCTAAAACCTTGAATTGCTATTCTTGATTTTATAAGATCTGATTATAGGATTATAATGTAGTAGTTCACATGTGGCTTTATCTAATGTTTGACACTTGAAGTATGATTGACTTGATTTCTCTTTCATTTGGAGGGTTGATTTGAGCGGTAGAATTGTCATTTAGACCACGGCGTCTTCTCAAACATCCGACATATCTTATAAACTATATTATTCTCTTAAATCCTAGAATGTTCTCTTTAGAAGAAATTTTATTTTTCTGATATTTAATCAGATTTGAGATGGAAATGGAGCATGTGACCAAGCTGACTATGGATCTGAGATGGATGGACTAGGGTGTTCTACTTCAAGCTCCTAAGTATTTTTTATTGGATCTTGAAATTCTTGTATTTTAATTTTGGGCTTGGAACAAGGTATGGATAATTTGTGGTCGGAGTGTTGGCGAATAAGAAATAGAAAGGAGTATAGTATCCCCACCTAGCCCATTTAATGGTCTATTGAGGTGTGGTTGGTTCAAACATGCCGATAAAATTATGCAATTCCTCAACCAATTTGTTTCAACTTGTTAATTTCTACAAAAATCCTTGTTTCTCTCAAATCTTCAAGTAGAGCAAATATTGTTTCAAAAAATAACTATTAATCTGATTTTCTCATTATCATGTTTACTAGGAACAAGTCTGATAATATTAGTAATTTTTAAGTATATTTATAAATATATGTATTATCTAAAATAAAATTTCAAAAAAAATATATTTTTGAAAACTTTATTGTTTTGCTTTTCAACGAGGGTTGCGATGCATCAAAAAAATTATATATGCAATTTTTTGTATACTATTTTGCATTTTCAGAGTACTATTGTGCATATCTCATTTAAATAAAGTTGCAATAATTAAGTGGTTGATATCATAATTATTCATTGTAACTTTACACAATCATGATATCAAGCTTTAATAAAATGGAAATAAAGGACTAATGTGTATTTACACAAACTCTACCGTGATTAAGTGTTGATATCATAATTAAGGGACTTTTGTGCACTTTCGGTTTGTTAATGATGCCGTACTCAATTTATATTTATGCACAATATTACCTAAGATCTTGTTCAATAATGTATGCGAAGATTGCATAGTATAAATCATCAGATTTTCATTACACAAAACAATATAAAAAACGAAAAAATGAAAACATCCAAAACTAAAGATAATCAATGTCTTGATCATGTGCGTTTAGTGACAATTTGAGTTATTAGCTGCCAATAAAAACTAAATACATGAAATATTCATTAAATCTAAACATCCGAATTCACTAATCTTATTAAGATAGTGATTCTAGGAACTATTATAACTTTCCGAATACAATACTCTCCAAAGATCCAAGACTCCAAGGGCAAACTTGTAAGGTACAAATTAGTTTTTTTTTTTTTTTTTTGGAATTCCTATCAACCGGGCCGTGGATTTCATTCCTGCGTGATTTTCTTTGAATTTCTGTCTTATGTTTTTGTAGTTGTTATTTTAATTCTTATTAACTTTTCTGGTATCATAATGCGTGATTTTCTTTGGATATGTCTTGAGTTCTGGTATTTTAATTCTTATTAACTTGAGATTTGTGGCATCACAATTTCACAATATAGGGGGGATTCAAGTGCATGTGTTTATTGAATTTGAATTGATTTTGTACGTGATAGATCTATGGAATTTGGGGTTATTTTCATGTGTTTGAAATTGTATTCTGACATTTATCGGAAGTTGTGTTAATCTTCATGGCTTATACAATGTAATCATTATTTCTATTTAATAAACCCGTGTAAAATTTTTTTGATTTTCGCTAATTTATCTGTCTCCATATTCGAATCATGTGTGACAGAAATGAACTTGAAACTCTCCAATGACAATTCTTTGATTCCGCCTCCATATTCGAATCATGTGTTACAGAAACGAACTTAGACAACTCTTTGATTAAGAGTGCATACTGTTTATTTCCGAGGGCTCTCAATCTTCTCTTGACCCATGACCTTAACCAAGTGTCTCTTGGCACTATTTAGAAATTTTATCGGTTATCATTATTTCAGTCAAGAAGATGATGGAGATGATGGATATCCTCGAGATTAGCCTCATTCCATCTATCTGTATCTCCTTCTTTTGTCTCTACTTCTTTTTTCACTAATTCATTCACCCCATATATAAATTGCCAAGAATTTTATGGAGGTTGAATTCCTATTGCGCTAGTTTTAGAATATAAAGTCAATCCTTTCAATTTAAACATGAAAAAACGTCTTTTAAGAACATTCATTTCCTCAACTTTCAGCACCTCGATGTTTATAGACGACAACCATTAAGCTCTCTCTAAGCAAGACATGTATTTTACTACCCTCTTTTTATTTTACGCTCAATATTGACCTTTGAACTCTGGCAATAGTTATAAATGATGTGCATCATTTTGTTTCGAAATAACCTATTTTGGATGGGTGATTTGTTTATTTGTCACTTAGAGGGTTAGAATGGAATCCACATGATACAATGAATTGAAATACCGATTAATGTCATTTTTTTATACCATATCCCACACAAAAATGCAGCCACAGAATATGACTAATTATCTTTGGTATATCAACCATATATATTAATACAAAATTCTCCTATCATATGTGTCTGCTTCGTGTGTTTCGTTTGACAAATAAAAAATTCTAATACACCGTGTGTGATCCGAACCTAATATTACCTAATTAAATACTTTTCTTTTTATATATCTTACCTAATTTAATTCCTTTATTATATTTTTCCCTATTTAATTCTTTCCTTTGATTTTTCTAATATAAAAATATAAATAAGTCATGTATAATTAGTATGTAAGATCTAAATAAGTTGTTTTAATTAAAAGACAAACTACATATGAAATAATTTTAAATACAAAAAAAAAACTTTATTATGAAAATAATTAAATATATTTTATTGATAATAAAACTTAAAACAATTTTATTTTTGGTGTTTCAAATATTATATATAGGTAAAATATGAGTTAATTACAATTCTCTAAGTATGTAACTAAATATTAGTAATGTATTCAATCAAAATATAAATATATTAAATTATATTCTAATAATTAATAAAAATTGATTAGACATCAGTACAATGTGACACGGGTTGAGAGTATGACATATATCCTAAAGTATGTAACTAATAATTATTAACGAACTTATTCTAAACATTAATATATAAAATAATTTAATAATAATAATTAATAAAATAGATAATAGACACGAGTTTAGAATGTGACACCTTTTGAATTTTTGTAAGTATGTAACTAAGATTATTAATTAATTTGACTTAAACATGAAATACGAAATTATTTAATATTTGTAGTAATTAATAAATATATTAGACATGTATATGGCACGGGTTGAAAATACATTATTTTATTTTTTTATTTTAAATTTAAAATTTTTTAATTATCACAAATATTTTTTATATTTATTTTTTGATAAGTCCCGTGTAATACACAGGTGTTAAACAATTATATATTAATTCAAAACACTCATAATATATGTATCTAATTCGTATTATTCGCTTGGATAATAAAAGAAATTTAGTGCTTCAGTTGCTTATGTGTCATCCGAGTCAAATATATACATAATTTAATATTTTCCTTTTATTGTTTCTTGCCTAATTTAATATTTTATTTTATTATATTTAGCCTAACTTAATAATTTTTTTATATTATATTTTCTCTAATTTAATCATTTTCTTTTATACCCCTAATATAAAAATATCAATAATTCATATATAATTAGTAGAAAAAATTTAAATTAATTATTATAATTTAAAGATAAACTACATGTGAAATAATTTTAATTACAAAAAAAACTTATTTATGAAAATAATTAAATAAAATTTATTTATAATAAAACTTAAAATAATTTACTTTTGAAATTTTAAATATTCTATATAGGTAAATTATGATATAATATTGGAGTCTGTAACTAAATATTAGTAATGAATTCAATCTAAATATAAAATTTAAAATTATATAATATATTTAATTAATATTTATTAGACGGTGTCACAATGCGAGAATGCTTGATAGTATGACACCTTTTGAATTTTTCAAAGTATGTACCTATAATTATTAAAAAAAATTAATCTAAATATAAAAACATATAATGAGTTAATAATAATTAATTAATAGATTACAGACGGATAGAATTATTAACGAATTTAATCTAAATATTAAAATATAATATTAATTAATAATTATAATAATTAATTAATTGAACAGAGCATAGGAACACATCCTTTCAATTTTTAATTTAAAATTTTATAATTTTCACAAATATTTTTTGTATTTAATATTTTATAAATCCCGTGTAAATATACGAGTGTTAAACTAGTTATATATACACACTAAAAACGTTTATCCTGAAGCAAAGCGCAAGTCTATTTCTAGTAAATGTAACTAATATTAAACCTTTTGCTTTTGCTTGATACACTTTCTGTTTGATTGATAAGTTGGGAAGAAATCTACCGAATTCAACTGAAATCCACCCAAATCCACCATAGCTAACAAATTAGAAAAATCGTCCACACTTATAGCATATAGTTCAATACTTCAATTATGGTATAAATAGACAAAAGAAAAATAACAAACAAACCAAATAGATAGGGATTTCGAAACACCCTCAATAGGTTTTCCCTAGTAAAAGAATAAAACACCTTCTTAGTTTATATTAAGTTTTTATATATTTATTAAATTTAAAACATATATCATAACAAAAAAATGACATGATAAAACTTAGTGTTAGTTTGCATAAAAAAAAAAAGAAAAAAGAAAAGCCATACGTATAGCAGTTTCGTAAATAGATAAATTGTTCTCATCAAAAAATTAATATTCCTAAATTAATATTCCTAGCCTAGGATTCTATTGATTCTATTTATAATCATTCAGCCCTCATTCATGTTCTCCTTTTATCCTTTCACTTTACCTTTCACTCTCTGCAATTCTATTTCTTCAATCGACAATCTACTTCTTTCTTCATTGATCTCTTGTAATTATCTCCTTCTTAGTTATTACTGGTATTAGTAAATTTGGAGAATAAATAAAATATTGAAGCAGTCATAACTAAAATTCCATATATGATCAAAATCACGACGACAGAACCCACGCGTTCTAGACTTTCTCCGGCTGTCATTTATCAAAACCCACAAATGTTCCGATGAAATAAATTGTATACTATTAAATAACCATGATTTTTTGTCACAAGTAACATTAACATATGACACACATATATTACCTAGGATTTGTGATCCCAAGTTTGTGCATGTCACAAGTAACATTAACATATGACACCACGAGGTGAGTCCAGAAATTGTAAACATCGAAATTGCGTATGGACAAAAATTGGTTCTGGAAAGACGTTTACAATTTCTGAACTCCACCTTGCACGGTATATAAGAATATTTCATATATAACGCATGAGGTGAGTCCAGAAATTGTAAACGTCTTTTTAGAACCAGTTTGTCTATAACGCAAAACACACGTTGAACTCTCTAATCGCATATTCCACGAGATATCCAGAAATTGTAAACGTCTTTTTAGAAACCAGTTTGTCTATAACGCAAACACACGTTGAACTCTCTAATCGCATATTCCACGAGATATTGCGAAGAACAATGAATATAATCAAATTGATATAAATTGAGAATTAAGTATAAAATAGTCTCATTCAATAAATGAGTTTAACATAATATTTAGAATTTTACTAAATCCTCAAAAACATCATCTAAAATGGCATCTTCATTGAAAACTCTTCCTCTTTATTACATTTCGATAAACAGAATCTGCAATCTCGAACGGCTGAGGTGATCCCACGGATCCGTTTGTCCCATTGTATTCAAAGCCCATGGAACAGTAAGAAGTTGGGAGATCGTCCCTCATGACCGCCTTCGTGAATGGGGTACTCCTCCGCATTTGTTTAGCCGCATTTGTCCTGCCCCCGCTCTTGCAATCTTTTGCTTCACTTCTCTTACCTTCTTTTGCAGATTTTGCATTTGCTCGGAGAGATCTGGGTTGGATTTGCTGGAAGTATCGCGATCGGAATTGAAATAGCTGTCTCCCTCATCCCGGGGCTCTAGTAGTTCTTGGGGTAGGCCAAGCTGGGCTCCTTCGCATTTGTTTAGCCGCATTTGTCCTGCCCCCGCACTTGCAATCTTTTGCTTCACTTCTCTTACCTTCTTTTGCAGATTTTGCATTTGCTCGGTGAGATCTGGGTTGGATTTGCTGGAAGTATCGCGATCGGAATTGAAATAGCTGTCTCCCTCATCCCGGGGCTCTAGTAGTTCTTGGGGTAGGCCAAGCTGGCTCCCCACCAACCAGCGAAGTTGCTCTGAGGTTGGGTGTTGATCGCTCCGCAAACTTCTTCTCTACCGTCGCCTCCACGGCTTTGCCGATAAGCTCGGATATCTGTCGCAGGAAGGCATCATCGACGGTCTGTCGTCTGCACGCGCTGGTGCATCATCTATGTACGTTATCGCATTTTGTTCATTATTTGAAATTTCGGCGGTTTCGCGGGTACAAAGTAAATGACAAGGTAATTCAACAAATATTTATCACCTACAGAATAGAAAAAACTCAAATACCTCATGTTTGGATAATTTTTGAATATTGCATTTAATAAATTTTGTTGAATCACCGCATAGGATCCGATGGAATCAAGAAGCATCATACAAAAATATCACCAACATATTATATTTGAATTATATTTTCTAGATTTTGTTAGATACATGTATTTATTTATTATTATTATTATTATTTCTCTAAATCTATATAAGCAGAGAATACTACTATTATAACTTTGCAAT
>BMAC01000510.1:409818-432527 GCA_014905375.1 Phtheirospermum japonicum
ATCAAACTCCCTGCCCGAATTTATTTTCTAGGTATAAAACCTAGGTTCTTGATACCATGCGAGAAGTTATAACATGATTTTTATTGAAAAATTGCAAAGTTATAATAGTAGTATTCTCTGCTTATATAGATTTAGAGAAATAATAATAATAATAATAAATAAATACATGTATCTAACAAAATCTAGAAAATATAATTCAAATATAATATGTTGGTGATATTTTTGTATGATGCTTCTTGATTCCATCGGATCCTATGCGGTGATTCAACAAAATTTATTAAATGCAATATTCAAAAATTATCCAAACATGAGGTATTTGAGTTTTTTCTATTCTGTAGGTGATAAATATTTGTTGAATTACCTTGTCATTTACTTTGTACCCGCGAAACCGCCGAAATTTCAAATAATGAACAAAATGCGATAACGTACATAGATGATGCACCAGCGCGTGCAGACGACAGACCGTCGATGATGCCTTCCTGCGACAGATAATTCCATGTATTCCAATGCAAGAGGATCTTGTAACACTTACCAATTAGTATTACATATCGATTAGTATTACACATACAGGAAATCAGGCTCTAGACACCTAATACAATTAGATTCGTGCATAAACAAACTTGGGATCACAAATCCTAAGGTAATATATGTCGTTATATATCAAATATTCTTATATACCGTGCAAGGTGAGTTCAGAAATTGTAAACGTCTTTCCAGAACCAATTTTTGTCCATACGCAATTTCGACACGTTGAACCCTCCAGTCGCATATTCCACGGGAAGGACAATAAATATAATCAAATTAATATAAATGAGAATTAAGTGTAAATAGGATTTTTACTTAAACTTGTCATGGTATCCTCAAAAACATCATCTTTGAGTGGCGTCAAATTTAAACTATTCCTTTTTATTGAATTTCGACCGTCACATCATTCGTGTAAGTTATTGCATTTTGTTCATTGTTTGCAAATTTCTATCTTCGATAGAGACCTAACGCGCAAAAAACTCAGATCTGCAGTTTTGCCCATAGAAAATAGATGGTGAGTTATTTCAACAAATATTTACCACATACAGATTAGAAAAACTTTAAATTGTTCATGTAATAACTCATGTTTGGATAATTTTTTGAATATTGCATTTAATAAAGTTTGGGAATGTTGATAGTTATGTGAAAAATATGTTGAAATGTCACGAAAAATAGGATTAGATGGAATCAGCAACTATCGTACAAAATTATGACCAACGATCACGATCCCATTGGATTATTTAGAGCTCGAACATATTATATTTGAATTTATATTTTCTAGATTTAGTTAGATATATTCTCAATATCATGGGATGTTTTATTTATTATTATTATCTCCATAATCTATTTAAGTAGAGAATACTAGTATTATGACTTTGCAAATTTTCAATGAAATTCACCTTGTATAGTATGAGGAACCTAAATTTTATACCTAATAAATAAATTACCTAGATTTTATACCTAATACATAAATAAATTTGGTTTCCCTTCATTATGAGATTGTTAATGCCCATGAAAGCTAGAAGGCAGTCATGTTGGTTCCCAACAATTAGCCACCAAGAATGTTAAAGATACAAATCCATATAAAAATGGATTATTGTAATTGGCACAAATATTAACCACCACTTTAGCTATTGGATCATTTGATCGAGAGCAATTGACCACATGACTCATTGTTCTCAACATATAGTCAGTCTATGCTAATTTTCACAATTTTCCGCACAGAAAATCACACACTTTTGTTGTTTTGCTGTCTATTTCGGCCATTTCCAACATCTGATTTAGTAAACCTATTTCAATTGCAAATCCATACATGTACGATTTTTTCGGCAACTAGTTTCCCGATTAAATCTTGGGCATGAATTTATAAGTCGAAACCCAATTGATTTAATAACTGTGATTTCATTTTAAGTTTAAGTAATTCATTTATGAATCAATATTCATCGTGCCGTGGTCAAGGTTTTTGAATCACAAACTATGAAAATTCACATGATACTCTCTTGTCTATGGACAAGTGTCGAATTCTATGTTTACTACAAACAAACCTCCATGCACATCGATACAATACCCAAAATACGCATTTTACGATTGTCAGGCAATCAAAAGATAAATCTAAGTATTGCACGATGTGCACAAGACTACCATCGTACATCAAGTCAATGACTAATCATGTACTATTGCAATATGGAAATTCTTATTCAACGGACAAATCTTCCAGTTAAGAATTTCCATCTGGTCATGTTCAATGAACTTGTTCTCCAACAAGCACCCACATTTATGCACTCGCGTCACAACGCTGATGTTAATGGAATGAAACATCCTTGTCTTAATGGGCTATTCAATATCCCATCTCGAAAAGCTCATTGACTTGAAACAAGTTTAAAACCGAAACCTTAGAGACAAGTTTATTAATATAATTCCAATAAAATCATTATACAAGTAGAATGAAATCTAATCTAACTGGAACGTCGGAACACTACTCTAACAATTTCCCACTTGCACTAGTGCCAATTGCCCATGTATTATAGGCCCATCTTCTCAAGATGCCCGTCAAATACCTTTTGTGCTAAAGGCTTAATCATAGGGTCCGCTACATTTTCTGCCAAAGCGACTCGATCCACAACAACGTCGCCTCTACCAACGATCTCTCTCACCAGGTGGTATCGTCTCAAGATGTGTTTGTATCTTGGATGAGATCTCGGTTCTCTTGCTTGCGCTATAGCCCCATTGTTGTCACAATAAATTATTGTTGGATCAACAGCAGACGGAACTACATCCAACTCTTGGATAAAATTCTGCATCCAAACAGCCTCTTTTGCTATGGCTAACACCAAAATTTCTCGCCGTAGAGATCCAAACGAATCCCCTCTAATCGAGTCCACCTTTTGATTGCGACACCGGAAAAAAATTTCGCTAGTATGAATCGTTTCGGTTTCAAATAGATTGAAGATTAATTATTGTAGATAAAAATTATTAATTAATTTTCATTTACAAATTGAAGACCAAATTAAAAAAAATAAGAAAAAGTAATTTTTGTTTTCTATCGTTCACAAGGGACGACAGCAAGACTTTTGTTTTCTGTTGTTCACGAGAAGGGACGACCGCAACCTTTTTTTATTGTAGTCCTCCTTTTGTTTTGTTTTTGTTGAAAAGATAAGAAAACGGCTACTGGCTTCTTTTTCTTGTATAAGTATATATATTAGATTAATTAGGTTAAGATTAGATCTAATCTTAATTAATTAATTAACCAAATAATTAAGAAAAGAATTTTTTCTCAAGTCATCCGTCTCCTTTTAAAACAAATAATATTACTTAATCCCAATTAATTTTATTTTAAAGTCTTCAATTATTCTAGTGAGCTTCTACAATTAGGGCCTACTAGAAAATTACATGGATTTCGATTGAAAATCCAACTAATTAATTAATTAAATTAATTAATTAATCCCATAAATTTAAATTAATCAATCTAATTGACTAATTTGATATATTACTTTAATTGAGATTTCTAACCAAATAAGATTTAATTACATTATCAAATATATAATTAAATATTTAATCCAACAAATGAATTAAAATAAAATCTCATTTAATTAATCCAAATTAATTAATTATTTCAACCATTGAGGTTATCAATCTTGGAATGTCACCAGCAGTAGGCTTATAACTTTTATAAGTTTATAAATAACAATTTATTATATTAATTCATGTATTAATTAATTCTCTTAAGATTAACTCTTTAATTTCAAGAACCTACAAATCATGACAACATCTAGCAAGTAGCATGACTACCCAGTATTAGTATTAGGTGAAATAGTGAGTAAACCTAATATATTTGAATATATATATAAATATTTATATAAAAAGTAATTGGAATCAAGTCATATTCTTTGTTTTAAAAGTAAACGGATAACTTGAGGAAGAATTCTTTTCTTAATTATTTGATTAATTAGTTAATTAAGATTAGACTTAATCTTAACCTAATTAATCTAATATATATACTTGTATAAGAAAAAGAAGTCAGCAACCGAGTTTTTCTTATTGCGGCCGTCCCTTATTGTGAACAACAGAAAACAAAAATTACTTTTTCTCATTTTTTTATTTTGGTCTTCAATTTGTAGATGAAATTAATCTTCAATCAATTGTTGATAATTGGATTAATTATTATTCCTTTAATCGATTAGGGGGAGAAGTTTTAGTGTTAGCCACTTAGCCGGGAATCAATTCCCTCTCAATCGTCAATTGAAGAAATCAATCGAAAGGTATTAATTTATTTAATTTTATAAAAATCATAATTTGAATTTGATACATAATAATAAAAATTAAGATCGTTTAAATCGGTAACAAAATAACTTCTATTGATTTGAATTTAATATATTAAATTCATAATATATAAGGTCTTATCATTGATATATATATTAAATTCTATTTGATACATAATATATTAATTTGAATTTAATATATATATTGATATATATATTATTTTAATTAATTAAAAATAACTTCTTATCATTGTTTTAAATAGAAGCGTTAATTGATTATTAGTTGAATAGAAATATAAATCATGTCTTGAATATAAGGTCTTTTTCACTTCATTCACATTCTCAATTCAATCGCTACAAAAGTAGCATTTCCGGTACTTCTACACAGTATACCTTTTTTATTGTTGATTTTAAATTGTCTTGAACATGAAGCAACTAACAAAACAGAAATCAAACTTCTATTAAAAATAAACACGAACACATCCTTTCACGTAAATAGAGTTATATAAAAATCACAACATAACATGTCATTAGTTTTATATTTTTCTATATCAAAAGAATCCTACATTCGTAATTTTTACATGTAGCTTGTTATTATATGAATTTTAGAGACATATATATGGATTTGAATTTAGATTTGAGATTTGAATAAAGCTAGTCGATGTCGAAGTTTCTAAATCTTCCTATCTATATTTTGTTTCTAAAAAAATATAGCCTACATATAAAAACATTGTACAACTAATTAAATTCATGTACTTCTAAATCATAATTACCTCAATTGCTGACTATTGCTCAGCACATTTATTAAATTGGCAAGGGAATCTCACATGCATGTCTTACCATTTTGAGTTCTTTGACTATTGTTCAGCACATTTATTGAATTGACAAGGGAATCTCACGCCATGTCTTTCCATTTTTAGTTCTTATTTTTGCTTTTCATGTAGCGAGATAGAAGAAATTCGCATTGCATCATGTTGTATGTTATCCTAATTTTTATGTTTAGACAATTTAGAATGTAATCATATTTAGGGTTGAGCATTCGATCAGTTCAGCAGAAAATCGAACTGTAATAACCAAAACCAAATTTTGCATAAAATTTTGAACCGAAACAAAATTATATCTAAAATCGAAAACACTAAAAAATTTTATAAAATTGCAAATCGAACTAAATCGAAAATATATTTAAAACCGAGTTAATAAAAAATAACATTAAGTAATATAAAAAATATTATTTTTAATTATTTTTATTGTATTCCGATTAAAACCGAACAGAAATAGCGATTTTTTAGAATTCTCAAACCAAATACCGAATCGAAAATTTCGGTACGGTTCGATCGGTTATTTTGATTTTTTGTTCACACCTATCTTATGTAATATTTTTCAAAAAAAAACTCTAATAGTAGCAAATCCTTTATTTATATGTATTCTGAAAAGCAAACACAAGAACTAAAGATGTAAGGACATGCTATGAGATTCCCTTGCCAATGATCAGCTAAAGATGGAAGGACATGCTATGAGATTCCCTTGTCAATGATCAGCAATTGAAGTAATTATATTTTAGAAAGACATGAACATAATTAGTTGTATCATGTTTTTATTGCTAATTAAATGTAATTATATTTTGGAAGGACATACCATCTTTTCATTGTCAATTAAATGTATGCTACATTGTTGGAGAAACAAAATATAGATCATGTCTCTAAAATTCATATAATAACAAGCTAATTACGTATATTAATATATTATTTGCTTGTGTGAAATTAATTATTCTCGTCTTTGGATTTTATGATTGTTTTATATAGAAAAATGTAGATATAGATTTGCATGTACATATCTAATGATTGATTTATATGTAACTCTATTATTTATTATTTACATGAAAAGATGGGTCGGGTCTCCTTTTTAATACAAGTTGTATTTGGTTTTTGTTTTGTTATTTACGTGATTTTCAAGACAACTTAAAATCAACAATAAAAAAGGTGTGCGGCTGGCGTAGAAAGAAGTTATAAAAAACCATCAACAACACTTCACACTGATAATATATAATATGAAAGAAACGAGAAAGACATTAAAGTGTTTATATCAAATTATTGCTAACATTTTCTATTCAACTATTAATCGAATAATACAATGATAAGAAATTGGAGGTATTATGGAATCGACTTAGAGCAAGAGGTCATGGACAAATGTTCTACATCAGGAGGTTCAAAAGGAATCTCTTTACATGGAAAAAGTGCACTCCTTTTAAGTAGATAAGACTATTATTATATTATTTTCTAGCATTGTCTGACCTCATGACCTCATCCTTCCTCTTTATTGTATCCAAAGAGTTATTTTTTATTATGTCAGAAAAGATAGGAACAATCATGAACCTTTTGTTTTAACAAGAAAATCAGCCTCTAGGCCATATCAGTATATTGTAGTTGAAATGAAAATGAAGATCTTTCAGTTTGTGCTTTAGCAAACTCCAATGAAATCAACTAACATCAATATCATTAAACAAGGAAGAAAAACATATGAATTTACTATAGTAGGCTAATGTGTTGACACGTGGCTTCTTGATTGCTTGACATTTCATTTTTGAAAGATTATTATTATTTTTTGCCAAAACACAAGAATTCAGTTTCACAATGGGCAAATGGGCGATTGAAAGGGGACAAGGGTGACCAATCTTACCAAACCAAAACCTGCTCTCAAGATCAACATCAATGATTATCTGGAACACAAGATTTTCCCCTCTCTCGAATCCTACAAAACACACAAACAAACACACACAAACACACACACATATATATATTTCTCTCCTCTCCTCAATTACTGTTCTTCTAAAAAAACAGATTTGCAAACCTAAATCAAGTGTTTCTCTTCTCCTTTCTCGAGATGGAATTTGGTTTTCGGATGAAAAAAGGTCGGTTTGGTTGATGCTCTCCTCCCTCTTCTCTCTATTTTTATTTTTTGATTATTGCGTTTGAATATTGATACGACTGTTTATTTGGTCAGAAAATTTGATCGATCGATGTTAAACATATTTATTCTGACAATATAGTCATATTGATGTATATGTGATTTCTAATAAGGTTTTATGTGTTCTGCAGAGAAGCAGAGGATCAGATGAATATCTAACCCAACCCAGGAAGATCTAACCCATAACCCATCTTCTTTTTTCTTATTTTGTACTTTTTTTTCTGTATATAAATTTTTCGAACTTGTATTGTAATTTTATTTATAATTGTTATTTGTAATTATCCCTATTTTCTTACTCGAAAAAAAGAGAGTTTTCTTCATCTTTTCCTTCTCAGATATGGATTCTTTGAGTGTTCTTGGCGGGATGGAGCCAACTTTTCTTCGCAAATTTTCTTATTCTAAGCATTTGAAGGTGTATTTTAGCTTTGTCTTTTCAAGTGTGGGATCTATGTTTGATGAAATTATGGCTAGGTATGTATTGATCTTTGAAACAGAATGTTTGTGATTGCATCTTATTGGGCATGAAATTGTGATTTTGATTCTTCTTAATTAAAGTTTACATTTTTCTATTTATATTTTTAATTTTTTTTGGCACAAAAGGTTGAGAAAAGAAATTTTTAATTTTTTTTTGGCACAAAAGGTTGAGAAAATTGACTGTTCTTGACGCCAAAACCAAGGTGAAGCCAAGTTCTTACTCCATTATCAATTTTTCTTAGGCTTATTTTTCTCTATATTAAATTTTTATTCTTGTATTTTAATTTTTTTTTTTTTTTGCAAAAAGATTTGATTTTTACGGGCTTATTATTATTATTTTTACGCCAAAACCAAGGTTTGATTTTGTGTACCACGCTGAAAAGGGGCATAAAAAGGAAGAAAAAAAATGAATGACAAGGAAAAAAAAAAAGTTGATTAAAATCTTTACAACGACAAGCATAGTGTCTTACCGGTGGTTTCTCCCCTCTCCTCAAAGCCTCAACAATTTCGTCAACTCGTTTTGGAGTAACATCTTCCTGAAACAATCAAAAAGGCCCACATGATTTGTCTTATTCATGGTACAATATTAAAATAAAACTATAGGTATTATGACAATGAAAACATACGGTACTCACAAAATAATTATAGGTATATCCCTCAGATCCATTCGAGTAGTCAGCAACTGTAATCATCGGAGCATTTACTGTTTCTTTTCGTCACAAAGAGATCGGCTATTTTAAACACAGGGGAGAGCGTAGGGTTAGGGGAGAAAGCCAACAGAAAGAAAAAAAATCCAAGCTGAAAAGCGGCGCAGCATAAAAGAAACAAGCCCCCCCAGGTTAAAACCTAAACAAAAAATGGGTCACGGGGCGGGTGTTGACTTCTGAACGGGCGGGTTCCTGGGCCTCTTCTGTTATGGGCCTCACAAAGCAATGGTGGGTTGCCCTTCTTCGTTAGGATTCATTTGGGTCTACACCTCATTAGTTAACGGGAAAATTACATAAAATACTGTCTTATCTTTCTTTTATTACAATTTTATGATACATTAAAAGTTTTTAGTTAGATATTCTTATTATTTTTAATTAATTACATATATTTTAGTTTTTTCTTTTGTGAATATTTCTGATCGATTCGTCACCTTTATTCTCTTCGAATCACATTTATTCCATTCAAATTAAAAACTTTTATTTCCAAACTGTTTTTAAGTTTGCATCTCGATTAATTGAAATATACAAAATATTGTTTTTTCAAGTCGAAATTTTTTTCGAGTCGCTATATTTGAATTGATATATAGTTTCAAATATAATAGAAAATAAAACTTTTATCCATTGTTTTTTCAAGTCGTAGTATTTGGTTTAGTAGTAGTATTTGGGTTCAAGTAGTATTTGGGTATTTGGGTTTTAATTCGATGATCAAATTATTTTTCAAGTCGTAGTATTTGTGTTGAGGTTAGTATTATTTGAATTTTAATTCAAGAATTTAGGTTTTTACAAAGTATTTGGGTGGTTCAAGGCAATAGTATCATGGTGGTTTTTTACGGATAGCAAAGAATTTGGGTCAAGGTGGTTTTTTTACGATAGCAAAGAATTTGGTTGATAATTATGAAAATGATTTTCTTCAAATGGGTGTAGTATTTGATTCAATTCAATAGTATGATCGATAGCAAAGAATTATGAAAGTGGAGCCGTTTTTTTCAGATGGGTGATTCGTATATTTATAATTTTTTTGGAGTGATCGTATTTTTTAAATAGCTAGTTTTATAATTCCCTTTAGTTAAATTCTAGGAATCTCAAATTATTCGCATCCAAATTTCAAATACAAAAGGATCAATGTTTTTTCAATTTTATTTGAAATGATGATAATCACCAACATTTTCTTTGTTCGCATCAGTGAACTCCCATGGTAGGTTTGGATTATTATCCGGACCATATCAATATGCTGCATCCCACAAAATTAGAAATCAAATTTATTTTCTGAATAAATATTAAAAAAAATCAAATCAAATCAACTCAAATGCTAATATTAAGAGGATTTCCAATTCTAACCTTTTGAAGATGACTAATTTTTAACACATGTCAATTAATTAATATAATGTATATTCACATAAGACGAATGATAAAAGAAAAAATTTTAGTTTCAAAAGTTATCTCCAAGGCATAAAGTCAACATTAATAATTTTATGTATGTAGAATTTATTTTTTTAATAATAAAATAAAAAATATATAAATTATACAGATAAGTTTGACCAATTTAGGTAAATTTAAAAACTCTAGAGTAGGGATGGCAATTCTGCCCCGACCGGTAACGTTTGGGCGCCCCGTCCCGTGACCCATGGCGGGGCGGGGGCGGGGCGGGTACGGGTATCGCCTCCGCCCCCGACCCGCCATATATTTTTTATTTATAAATATATTTATATATGTTTTAAATATTTATTTTGTATGAATTATTAAGATTTTGTACTTTTAGTATTGTTTTTAATTAATTTTTCATATTATATTTAATTTTCATAATAATATATATGTTATCATGTATTAAATTAATTTTAAGTTTATAAAAATAATAAAAAATCAATACAACGGGTCGCCCCGCCTGACGACCCATGACGAGGCGACTCGGCCCGGCCCGTGGGGTGGACGGGGCGGTCCGAGTCCTCTAGTACCCGTCCCAACCCGATCCATTGCCATGCCTACTCTAGAGTCTAAACCGATTGAGTGAAATATCAATTGCTATTTTTTTGCTATTTTATTTTTTTTAACATTCTTTCAAAAACCCAACAGTGCGATTGAGAGTGTTGAGATTTTTTTTTTTCATGTCAGCACAACACCGTCTATAACAGTAGGCATTGGAGAATGAATTATTCGTATTGTTTTTAACTTGCTGGCATGGCTAACTTTTTACTAAAATAACAGTAAGTATTGGAGATGCACTTAATAATTAATTACACACATACAGGCATACCATTTAGAAAACTAAAAATCAAAAATAAAAATAAAATCGTCAGCTCACATAGTTTAGCGCAGTCGAAAATGATCGCTATGCATGCATAAAACACCATCTGAAATTGAAACGAGAAAATAATTTTAAAATGGAAAAATGAAATCGAGAAATGGAGAAGCAAAAACCTGGTGAAGCTGACGAAGAGCTTGACGGATCTCAAGAAAGCGTTGCGAAATGAGACGGCCCAGCATTTTCCGTTGGACGATTTAACGATTCTGAGCTCAATCAGCTTGAGGACTGAAAATGAATGGGTATTTTTCTGAGTGTAGGATAGAAATTGAGGTTTCAGTTCTCTGTGTCGCCGAGGCTCTAGCGTTAACGGGGTGCGTAGTGCACCAAGAGTCCACGCTTGTTTCGTTAATGAACGCGAGGTGTCCACAATGCCACAATTTGGTCCGGCCCACTTCACTGTTTGGGCTTTCCACATTAAATGTATAAAATTCATGTAGCGGATCCCAGCCATATCCATTGTGGGTTCGTAAAAGGGTGAATACGCCATTAGCCTATGGGCTTGTTTGGTTTAGAACTCCCAATACCAGGATTTAGATTCTAAATCCCAATCCTCGTTTGTTTTACGACTCAAATTTTCAACCCTCAACAACAATTGCTTACACCTTACCCCACACTCAATTATTTTATCACATCATTATTATATTTAAAAAATTAAATATTACTAAATACAATACAATAATACATTATCATCCACTTTTCAGACATGATTTGACATCAAATACAATATAAAAATACATTATCATCCACTTTCCAGACACGATTTGACATCTATAGTAAAAAGTAAAGGATTCTGAATCCTATAACAAACAAAGATTCTTGCTATTCACATAAATCTCAATACTCAAGACTGTGAATACCAGAATTCAAAATCCCAACGAAATCTAGTCCAAACAATCCCTATGGGATCATTGGCTTATTGACCCATTCTCGGAGACTCAAAGTTGCTTAGGTCTACTGGACAACTTGCTTAATTGTCGGCCCAAACCATCCAGACTTTAAAGCACGAGGATATTATTATTGAAGCACTGCATGCTGATTGACACAGATCTCGTCCAAAAATATTGAGCCTAAGAAGTATATGCTGGGCCTCGGTTCATTGAACATACAGAGATTGAGCTCAAACTCATTGAGTTTTAGTTTATTCATTGAAATGCAATTAATTTAGAATTAATATTCTTGTTAATTAATATTAGTAATTAATGTAATGTATTATATGTGTGAGTGTGACTGAAACCTTGCGTGAGAAATAAGAATAGATCCTGAGCACAAGTTTTAACGCCTATAATTAAAATTAATGCCGATGGCTTTTGAGTAATTAAGAGACAAATTGTACCTTTTCTCATATTTTCCGAAACAATTTGAGAGACAAAAACATTTGCGATTCCACTTTCCTCTCCATATATATATACACACGCGCGCGCGCGCGCGCACACACACACACACACACACACACATATATATATATATATATGTGTGTGTGTGTGTGTGTGTGTGTGTGTGTAAAAGTTCACGAGCCTCCGGACGATAAGCTCAATGTAAGGTCAAGCTCGACTCGTTTAAATAAATGAGCCCTATTTTGAGTTCAATCTCGACTCGATTACTGAACGAGATCGAGTTGGGCTTGAAGCAAACCTGAATTCGAGTAGCTCATTATTAGTTCAACTCATTTGCAGCCCTATGACCATGATATGTCGATAGTTTTGAAATTCTTTTTTATATAGAAACAAGAATATTATTAAAAAAAAAAATTTATGTATAAAAGTAGGGTCTTTCTAGCTGCAAACCAAGCGTCGTACCTTTCTGTCGATAGACACATCTTATATACCATTAGATTTTGTTATTATTCAATCTCATCCATCCATTTTGAGTACAACGGGGTTTTTCAGTTGTACTATGCTGTACTTTTTTATTTTTATGATAAAAAATATTATCTTTATTACTATATTACGAAAACAACCCTCTAATAATAATATTATTCAATGTGTAAAATTATATTAAATTATTATTATAAAGTTATTTAATTTATAACTTAATCCTTCAACTTCATTTAATTGCATTCCCCCCTTCGACTTTATCTAATTTATAACATAACTCTTCAACCTTTAAGTTTTTTAAAAAAATTTCCTTAAAGATTTATAATTTTATATTACTGAATTACATGAAATAAATATTAAAAAAATTCAGAATTCATTAAAATCTCGTGAACTTGTTCTTCCCCAACCGGACCCGTGGAAGGTTTCTCCGGCGATTGGGTCGGCGTCGACTGGGATGCCGACGGCGAGGGCAAGCACAACGGGTCCCACAATGGCGCCAGCTACTTCACGGCCAGGGGCCCCAATACAGGGATTTTTATCCCTTTTTATACTGAACTAGGTAATTTTAAAGGACCTAACCCGTTTCTTCCATCCCCAAATTCAGCAATCGGTCGATTTCTCTCGAGATGAATCAAGCTGTTGATTTTCGCTATGGGGTTCTCCTCTCCAACAACTCGAATCCTCAGAGTCTCGCCTTCAGTTCACTCAAAACAAAAATTTCACAAAACTCCTCTTGTCTTCTCCCTCTCCAAAACCTACGCATTATCGTCTATTCCGCTCTCCCTCTACCGCCCCTAATCCGCCTCCACGGTGCTACCCCAGTTCACAAAAAAAATTGCTCTCTTATTCTTTAATTAAAAAAAAAAAAATGACGGGTCTCTAAATCAGGCTTTGAACTTCAAGTCCCGAAAGGAAAAAACAAAATGGCAAAAATGTGAATGGTGCACCCCTCTGCGTCACCCATCTCTTTCGTCGAACGGCGCACTGGTGCACAAGTCATAGGGGTTCTTCTTTATTTGATCCGCCAGGTAATAATGATATTTAACTAATGGAAATGTATAGGCAGCAAGATGTTGTGTGTTCCACAAAGTAATGAAATAATCTGCTTAGCTCTTTATTTATCAAATTATGTTCGGGATGATGTTTTGGCTTATTGTTATAGTATTAGATCAGTAGGTGATGGTTTTATGCAGACGAGGTGTTTGATAAATTTCTCGTTAGAAGAAAATGGTCTACTTGCTTTCAATATATAGCTATGAATTTGGAGGCGTTGACCTGCGAATCAAATCATGTGCAATTGCTATTTATTATTTTGTCAACTTTAAAAAATAAACAACTGTTCTAAACAATTTTCTTCTAGTTGATTATATGTAAATGATGTATAACAGTAAATATAATGTGATTTAAATCAGTTGATTTTTATCTTTTTTTTAAAGATAAAAACATGGGTTCGTTGGATGTTGCTAGAGCTGAGCTGAGCTAGCGCTCGCCATTTTGTATCTGAACAAAGCCGAAGCTAGGGACAAGATATGTCGGGCCATACAATATGGTTCGAATTCTTGAGTAATTGAGGGACCGGCACAGCTCAAAATGTCGACAAATCGACTAGCTTGGATAAAAAAGTATTTCGTTTGTTCAAGGTCGGTAAATACAGTAGGTTTGTACAGTTTATCTCATTTTTTTACAGTTTATCTATGATCTCCAAGCTCTGATTAGCCCAAATGATCCAGGGACTCCACTTCCTCTAATTTTGTTAGGAAAGGTATTAAAATTATTCGATCTTGTTGGTTTATGATCAGAGGGTACGTGCAAAACAAATTTATGCTCATGCATTGGGCTTATTTCAGAAAATATTGACTTCGGAAGTTAACCCCGATTCGGTAATTTTTGCTTGTTCGTGCCCGTTAATTCGCAAAATGGTCCTATTTGATCTAGGAAAAGAAACCCACTGTTATATCGTTCGGCAGTGAGTGTTATTTGATTTATTCTTGAAAAGACTCTAATTGATATATATATTTCGTATGCAAGAATATGAGAATGTCTAGGAATGTTTTCAAACAGAGCGCTGACGTGAACATCTTCATTTGCACGACTGTGATCTCCAGGTTCATGTTCAACAGGATGAATGTCGATGCGTTCAATATTTCCTGGTTCTTGCTCGGTAAAAATGAGACCTAACATCGTACGTTTGCTAGCATTTTACCGGCTTCTGCGGGCTTGGCTAATATTAATTGGGTAAGAAGTTGCATGGTAATATAATTCGAAAAGGGCTCGAATGAAGGTTTTACGTCTGGAGTGCGATATCCGATATGTACGCTAAATGTGGAAAGTTAGATTTTGCACAATAAGTGTTAGATAGAATGCCTAAACAAGATTTTGTATGTTGGAACTCAATGATCACGAGTTTTAGCTAGAACGATAAACCGGAAGCCATGGATCTTTCCCGCATGGACCCCAAAGGATCTATGTACGACTGTGTAAAGAATATCGGCAACTTGTTTGGTATATGGCTAGATTTAAATTCATTTGTGATTTATGCAGCTTATATTTAAAAAAAGAAAGATATTTTACTTTTATTGAATTTGTGTGTGCATTTGTTACATGAATATTTTTGTGGAAACAACTTGATATTTTTATTTTGTAATGACAGTCCCATCGAGTGGAATGCATGATGAAATGAGTGAGTAGAAGCCAAAGCCGAGACAAGATGACGTTTGCAACTTTGAGATTGTACGAGCTAAAGGCTGTAGCCATCTCCTAAATTCGGGCAATGAGAAAGCCATGTCTCATAGTTCTCGGTCTCGTAGTTTTTTCCGTCAGTGAAGCCATGACAAGCGCAACTGTCTGGGCTTATAGTTCCTATTGTTTGCAAAAAATATGGTGATTATATTTTTCTTCTCGGATTAAATTTGATTTGCAAGGCTCTATTTTTTATGTTTTGTTGCTATTGGAATTATAGTGGATTTATTAAATTTTATTGAGTTTTTGTGTGTGTTAGTTGATTCTGTTGAAATTAATGTTTCTTGTGAAGTTATTTCTGTAAGTTGAAATTAGTTGCTATTGAAGTTCTGGTGTATTCATTAGTTGATTTATGTGAAACTAATGTCATAAAGCCTTTAGTGAAGTTTTTTTCTGTTAGGTGAAGTTAATTGCAACTGAAACTGTGGGGGATTTGTACAATTAGTGTCTATATGGATTTTTCAAGTGGGAATGGGAAAAAAATAAAAGAAAAAAAAGGCTTATACTAGGTGTGAAAACAAACAAAACAATACAAAACAAAAATGGCTTCTAGGATGTGAAATTAGTGTCTGAATTGATTCTCTCAATGTTTCAATCAAGATTTCTCATTCACTAATGTGCTATTTCATGCATTGGGGGAGTGTGGTTGGGGAAGGGAATTGTGAAAATAAAAACGAAAGAGGTAACCAAGGTGTCCTAACACTACTAACAGAAAAAATGATTAAAACTACAAAACAAGTTTTCATCTTCAATATTCCCATATGTACTCATCTACATCTCTTTATAGCACTTGGAATCGTCACATCCTTCCCGCCTCATCTCATCGGCCATATTGTATAAAAAAATGTTTTAAGCTTCTCAAAAGTAATCTCCTGCACCAGAAACAGAAAACCATGTACGTTTAAACAACTCATGGTTACAAACTCCAGAAAGAAACAGTTTATTGCACTGTGTTATTAATGGGTTAATCACATTATGGTAATTTGATCAGCTATTGCTAAATTTCCACGAATATGCAAATATATCACAAAAACATCGATAGTGCGAAAATTATTAAAACTATTTAGTTCATTCGTATATAATTTTGCAATATGTAACTTATTCCTACTACATGTCATGAGTTTCACGAAAGGGTAACTCTAGTTATCTAGTGCATATTCATGTGGATTGTTGAGCTCATGGCAATATTAAGACATTTGCGTACAATCGTACTCAAATAAATAATCAGTGACCTTCATTCATAAAACAATCAGCACCAATCAACTACCTCACCAGGATTATCCCCTACACGCACCTAACAAACTACTCCATGCACCCATCTTGTCGAGCCCACCAGGCATAGAATTAAGTATTCCATAGGATTTGTCAACTCGACCAAGCAAGTCAACAACACAAGCGTAATGGTCAGCATTAGGTTCAAGCCCATAATCCTCTTTCATTTTCCAGAACATCCGTTGACCTTCGGCAACCATTCCTGAATGGCTACACGCCGCAAAAATCGCAATAAACATGACCTCATTAGGGTTCACACCTCAATCCACCATACTTGTAAATAGTTCAAAGCCTCGTCTGCTTCTCCATGCATCCCGTAAGCTGAAACTGTATAGAAATTAATTGTACAAATCCATAGAAATAAACTTAATTTCAAAAGAATCAACTAACACAAAAAAAAAAAAAAAAATCCACAAGCTTAGTTTCAGACATTAATTGTATATTTGTCATTTGAGAGTAACCGAATCATTCCTATGACTCATCACAAGCTTATCACTCGAACCTGAAACACAAAAAGGTTTGTGATTTTTTTTAACACACAAAACCTCTTCTTTATTCCATTCTCCTGAACTAAGAAATCTTTGCTCAATCTATAACCAATACCACCGTGAACAACAAAATAATTTCTAAAAATCAGAAAAACAAAGTATGGAGTGGTATCAAACCCAACAGTCCCAAAACGCATCTCAATCTCTCAAAACCGACGAGACAGAATCGAGCCCAGCTATCTCCTCCGCCCTACTCTCATCGAAACAAGCAACAAAAACCATCAACAACAAACATACAGTGACCAAAACCCAATAATCCCATTGAGGCCACGATGACTCTGCTACGCCGTAAACCACCATATATTCCTCAAACCACACCAACCTTCAACTACCATGAAATCCGACAACCACCAAACCTGAACGATAGCCCGACAAGAACCCAAAATCGCCATGAACCCCTAAGCCTGTCTCGAACCCCAGCTTCACCTTTTTAGTCGAGCCGTCAATCCGATACCATCGACAACCCATTCGAAAAGGGTACCACGAACCCGCAGCTACATCATGTAAACCAGTCCGAACCATCATACCCGAGGCCAAGTCGCCGGAAACCTCATCTCCACCTTCGAATCGCAAGTGAGAAAAGAAGAAAGAAGATACAATTCAGAAACAAGTTTTTGAAGCAAGTGAAGAAGAAGCTGCGGAAAAGGAAAGCTGATGGTGAAGGAACATCTTCGTCCTCTCGACGGGCGAAGAAGGCTCGTGGTGTTTAAGTTCCTTTTGTGCTTTCCTTAGTTTCTTTTGGTTTTGGATGTTTGTGGCACATTTTGTCTATTTTTCTTTTTTATTGCTTATTTAAGGGGAGTAAGTCTGTTTTTCAGTGTTGAACATTTTGGTTGCGTCATGGTAGTTTTGTCCAAAAAGGCAAAAGGGGGAGATTGTTAGGAATATTATTTTCAACAATAATTTTCCTTGTTTGTAGTTTGCCTTTATTAGGACATAAAATATTTCAGGACTCTAGATTTCTTTCTTAGTTGGAGTCTAAAAATTTATTTAGTTTCCTAAATACTTATTTAACTTGTTTAACAAGACCAGGAGTCTTGTTTTTATTTAAATAAGGACCAAGACGCAAGAGAAAGATAGACGACGTGAAGATATTCTGTAGAAGAACACGGACCGCACAACTCGGAGTTTTGCTGGAGAATTAGAAGGATCTCTACATTGCTTGACCAACGAAGGAATTCAACTAAAGAAGAAATGACGAGTATTTTGTGTATCAAGTGTTTGATACAATTTGTTTTTCGTATATTACTTTTATATTTTGTAATTGGGTTTGAACAATTGAAAAGTAATATTGTTTTTGGGTTTGTACACTCAAGTTCGTAAGTAAGATTACTTACGAACTGAAATTAATTTATTATGTTTTTATTTCCACTGCTATTTTTGAGATTCAGTTGATGTTAGGTCTGGTTACATCTATCATGAAACCTAACATAATATCTTTAAGTTTCATTTCTACAAAACTACAATTGGCACCAGAGTAGGATACTTAACTCTAAGTATTTCGATCCTTATTTTGTAGATTTGGCATGATGGACGCTCAAGGGAACCCAAGACCTCCAATCCTAAATGGAGAGAACTACTCCCTCTGGAAACAGAGGATGCGGTGGCACATCAAAAACATTGACGATCGAGCTTGGAGATCCATCCTTGTTGGATAGCAGAAACCTCGTGTCACTGATGCTGATGGTGACACCATATCAAGAGAGAAGAAGACTGGACTGATAATGAAGTAGCCCTGTCAAACTGGAACTCTAAAACTATTAATACCTTGTGCGGCTATGTCGATACAAATTATTACAAAGTGATCAAGAATTGCGAGTCTGCAAAAGACGCTTGGGACGCCCTTCAAAGGGTGTGCGAAGGAACTCCAAGTGTGACGAAATCTCGTTTGAGAATGCTCACCACAATTTTTGAGTCAATCAGAATGGATGAAAAAGAGTCAATTGTAAACTATGCCATGAGACTCTCGGACAATTCTAATGAATGTGGGAACCTTGGCGAGCCCATGTCCAATGCATGTCTTGTTGGAAAACTTCTCAGATCCATTTCAAAGAAGTTCAGCGTGAAGGTCGTTGCCATTGAGGAATCCAAGGATACTGATAATCTGGACTATGATGAGCTGGTCGGATCGCTCAAGACATATGAGATGGAGCATCTGAATTACTCGAAGGAGAAAATGTCGCTCTCACCTCCGATATTTACTCAAATGCACTGACTAGAGAGAGCTTTTTGATAATTTCGAAAGAACCACACTTGGAGAGGAAGAAGTGTCTCTCGTTACTCAGAAATTCAACCGTTACTTGAGGAGAAAGAACAATATTGGAGGGAAAGATTCAAATTCCATGATGGAGACATCACCTCCAAAGTCTTCTGGAAGAAAGTTGTCCAACTTCCAGCCCTCATCTTCAGAGTCAAAGACTGGGAATTTGCCCAAGCCACTTAGTGAAGTTCAATGCCATGAGTGCAAAGGTTGGGGACACTACAAAAACGAATAATGTGCAAACACGTTGAGGAAGAAGAGTCTCATTTCAAAGGAGTTTGATGAAGATGGAAGCGACTCTAACACTTCTGAGTCGGTACCTGCACTGTTTGCTCATGTTGCCTGGGATGACGACTTTCGAGTTCACAACATCAATTCTAACACCCTGTGCCTAAATGTTGAAGTTGAAAATACTCTAGACAAATATAAAAAGTTGTGCGTGGAGTATGATGATCTGTTTGGGAACTGGGGAAATCAGGTTTTGAAGGTGAAGACACTGATGAACAAGGTTGAAAAGCTTACCCATAAAATGGATGATCAAGTGAAGATCATTACCCGATTTGAGACATCTCTTACGAGAAAAGATTCTGAATTGGACGAGTAAGGACTGAGCTAAAAAAGGTTCAGGATACAATCTCCAACCTCAACAAAGGAAAGGAAAAGTTGGATGAAATTCTGGAGATGTCGTAGTCAGAAACTTCAAGGCATGGAACTGGTTACAAATCGGACCAACAATCGCTTCAAGTCAACCACAAACAAGAGTCTGTCAAGCGCCATAAGAAGAGAAGAAGGCAGTATGTTTGCCATTACTGTGGTGATCATGGCCACATTCGCCCTTTCTGATGGAAGAGAACTAGGAAGAAAAGTCCTTTTCAGAGGATTAATCAAGATGTTGGGACTCATGATATGACTCGAGTTGTCAACACCACAGGTAACACCAAGTTGAAACGAGTCTGGGTAAGAAAGGGGGAGGTCAAGTGTAACATGATATACACCTCTCTAAAATCTCATATTTCTGGAGCATGGTACTTTGATAGTGGATGCTCCAAACACATGACCGAATTCGAAGAATTTTTTTCGAACATTGTAAAATTCAAAGGAGGAAAAGTCAAATATGATGGAGACGCAAATGGACAGATTATTGGGCAAAGAACACTCCATGTTTCAGGCATTGCCAAGCTGAAAAATGTGCTACTTGTTGAAGGACTGACTGCTAATTTGATAAGACTTAGTGAGTTGTGTGATGGGGGCTTTAGCTTCAAGTTTACACGAGAAAATGCGAGGTATACGATGTAGAAAATGCTTGTATTCTAACTGGCCAGAGAACGTACGACAACTTCTATCAAATAAATGGAGATGTGTTTTATAAGTTGTCCCAGCTGAGTGATACCGAGGTATGGCATCAAAAACTCAGACACGTCAACTATAAAATGTTGGAAAGGCTAGTAAAGAAAGACGCTATGAACGGATTACCAAAGCTCAACACGAAGATCATTCTTGTTTGTGAAGCGTGCCAAAAAGGGAAGCAAGTTAAAGTACCACACCCATATGTCCAGAGCCTTTCCACTTCTAACTGATTTGAACTCATGCATATGGACCTCATGGGACCACTTGAAGTGGAGAGTCTCGGAGGTAAAAGGTATGTTCTAGTTATCGTCGATGATTTTCCTAGATATACATGGATTGAATTTTTAAAAGAAAAATTAGAAACATTTTTGTCTTTTAAAAAACTTGCTAAAAAATTGTGTGTGCGTTTTGGCGTAAGTATAAGAAGAATCAGGACCGACCATGGAAAAGAAATCGGGAATGAATCATTTTCAAGCCTTTGCTCTAAAAAGGGAATTACTCATGAGTTCTCTTCCCCCATTACCCCTCAGCAAAATGGTATAGTTGAACGAAAGAATAGATCTCTTGCGGAGATAACTAGAACCATGCTGATTTCAAATGGTATAACACAATGGTTTTGGGCAGAAGCCATGAACACAGCGTGTCACACCATTAATAGGGTATACTTTAGACCAGGGTCACATGTCACCCCCTATGAACTGTTGTTTGGAAAGAAACCTAACTTAAGCTACTTTTATAAAAAGGGAAAATGAGGGTCTAGTGTGCCGGAATCGTCTCCACGATCGGGGTTGTCAATCCCGATGGTTCTAAACGACCCTAAGCACACCAAACCGATAAACTTAGCCGAAAACAAATATCATCATGATCAACTTCATAATAACAACGCAAGCATGATCATAATCGATAAGAGAAATAACAACTAATCTAACGAGAACTAACAACTAAACTACTAAAGCAAATAACATAAATTAACAACTAGGAAAAACGATAAAAGGTTTATACTAAATTAACAAAACCAAAGTACATAACAACATCAAAGCAAAGATTATTAAAGCCAAATACACAAAGCAATAAAAAGGTGCAGAAAAACCTATAATCTATAAAAGCATCAGCCATCCAATGATCTTCAGCGACGAGAAGCGACCTTGAACGTCGAACGGAAGCGAAATAACGAAACTACAAACTATTTAACTCTAATTTTACATGAATCGGAATGGTGGCATGAACCGAGGGTTCTATCATTATTCTGGACCTTTCCCCCTCGTCTCAGCCCTGGAAAAACAAAGAAACCACCGACTTTATATAGAATTTCGAAAATAACCGCTCAAACTGCCGGAGCGTCGACGGTGCGTCAGTCGATGCGAGCCAGGCTGCACGCGTCGACCAGGCAGTGCGTCGACTGACGGGTATAGGATCGACGCTTCAGAACCTTTGCGTCGACGGTGTGTCGATGATGGGTCAGTCGATGGGAGCCAGGCTGCACGCGTCGACCAGGCAGTGCGTCGACTGACGGGCCTAGGATTGACGCTTCAGAACATTTGCGTCGATGATGCGTCGACGGTGCGTCAGTCAACGCGGGCGTAGCGTCGACAGTGCGTCAGTCGACGCACCTGCATGGCTTCAGCTCGTCGCTCGTCTCGTTTTCCTCGTTTTGAGCTGAGATATTAACATTAAACAAAGTTAGATTATTTCATTCAAAATAAAGTAAAAACACATTAAACACCATAAGAAACGAAAAACATAAAAAAGGAAGAAAAATGATAAAAAGATAAACTTAAAACACATAAAAGCACACAACATACGATGCAAAAACACACGAAAATCACATACAAATATGTACAAATCAACTCCCCCACACTTAGCTTTTTGCTTGTCCTCAAGCAAAATCTAATCTAGACGTAGACAAGGAAAAGCTAATTACCCGATGACTTAATGACTAATGCATCCATATGATTCAAGAAGTTAATGCATTAGATCGACTAGAAAACTCAACTAAAAG
>BMAC01000510.1:435228-446641 GCA_014905375.1 Phtheirospermum japonicum
TAACAACATCAAAGCAAAGATTATTAAAGCCAAATACACAAAGCAATAAAAAGGTGCAGAAAAACCTATAATCTATAAAAGCATCAGCCATCCAACGATCTTCAGCGACGAGAAGCGACCTTGAACGTCGAACGGAAGCGAAATAACGAAACTACGAACTATTTAACTCTAATTTTGCATAAATCGGAATGGTGGCATGAACCGAGGGTTCTATCATTGTTCTGGACCTTTCCCCCTCGTCTCAGCCCTGGAAAAATGAAGAAACCACTGACTTTATATAGAATTTCAAAAATAACCGCTCAAACTGCCGGAGCGTCGACGGTGCGTCAGTCGACGCGAGCCAGGCTACACGCGTTGACCAGGCAGTGCGTCGACTGACAGGTCTAGGATCGACGCTTCAAAACCTTTGTGTCGACGATGTGTCGACCAGGCAGTGCGTCGACTGACGGGCCTAGGATTGACGCTTCAGAACATTTGCGTCGATGGTGCGTCAGTCGACGTGGGCGTAGCGTCGACAGTGCATCGACGGTGCGTCAGTTGACGCACCTGCATGGCTTCGGCTCGTCGCTCGCTCCGTTTTCCTCATTTTGAGCTGAGATATTAAAGTAAAAACACATTAAACACCATAAGAAATGAAAAACATAAAAAAGGAAGAAAAACGATAAAAAGATAAACTTAAAACACATAAAAGCACACAACATACTATGCAAAAACACACGAAAATCACATACAAATATGTACAAATCAGGTATCTCTCTAAACTCGATTCTAAAAGTGATAAATGTGTTTTTATGGGTTACTCTCAAAATAGTTATGCATATCGAGTTTTTAACCTTAGGACACGTTGCATGGTGGAGTCGGTCAATGTAAAATTTGATGATACAATTAGTGGAGTAAAACCTGTGGAGGACAATGACCTGGTATATGATCAGAGTCCTCAATTTGTTGTGGATGGTTTAGATGTTAATACAGGTACAGAAGCTGCTGTTGCAGGTGGTGACGGGTCTGGTGACATGTCACCGAACCCAACACCGACTCAAGAAGAAACTGGCAACAATAAAACTAGAGAGCTGACTCCAGTTTCAACCCCTTCCCCGGTGATTCCTGAGTCTGATTCAGATTCAGAGGATGAGGACCCTGAAAATCAAATTGATCTTTATCAAAGAGATATTCCCTCAAGAATTCAAAAGAATCATCAAACCAGGTAGATTATTGGTGATCTTGATTAGAGGAGTACGAGGAAAAGACATATTAACTTCAAGTAAATGGTAAGATTTGTCTGTTTATCCTCTAATTGTTCTCGAATTCCAGAAACTTTGTTCCTTGCTAAGACAGAGCCGAAAAGAGTGGAGGATGCATTGAAGAATGAATTTTGGATTAAAGCAATGCAAGAGGAGCTGGACCAGTTCGCAAAGAACGATGTTTGGGACCTGGTTCCCCGTCCTGAAAATACACATGTCACTGGAACAAAGTGGATATTCAAAAACAAGACGGATGAAGCTGGGAACATCGTTCAAAACAAAGCAAGGCTGGTGGCACAAGGATACACTCAAATTGAGGGTATCGACTTTGACGAGACATTAGCACCGGTTGCACGTATAGAATCAGTAAGATTACTCCTTGCAGTTGCATGTCATTTAAAAATTTCACTGCATCAAATGGACATTAAGAATGCATTTCTAAATGGTGTTTTGAGCGAGGAAGTATATGTTGAGCAACTCAAAGGGTTTGTGGATCCTCACAAACCTAGTTTTGTTTTAAAACTCAAAAAGGCCTTGTATGGGTTAAAGCAAGCTCCAGAAGCTTGGTATGAGAGGCTGACTCAACATCTATTATTTCTAAATTTTAGAAGAGGTGAGGTTAGCAAGACTCTATTTCTGCTCAAATCCCAGAAACACATTCTTATTGTCCAAATTTATGTGGATTATATTATTTTTGGTTCGACTAACAAACAGATGGTGAAGGATTTTGTTGTTCGAATGTCAGACACTTTCGAGATGAGTATGCAAGGTGATCTTTCGTATTTTCTTGGCCTATAAATTAAACAACTTGGTGATGGAATTTTTCTCTCACAAACCAAATATGCAAAAAATCTGGTCAAAAAATTTGGGTTAGAAGGTGAGAAGCCCAAGAAAACACCTCTGGGTAAAGACAAGAAAATGTCGAGAGACGATGTTGGGTCTGGTGTTGACAACACCCTTATAGGAGCATGATTGGTAGTCTCCTTTATTTAACTACCAGCAGGCCCGACATCATGTATAGTGTATGATTGTGTGCGAGATATCAGGCTAACCCTAAGGAGTCACATTTGAAAGCCGTTAAAAGAATAATTCGATATGTGGCAGGAACTAGTGACTTAGGGTTATGGTATACTAAAGAAACATGCACTGAATTAGTTGATAGGAAAAGTACGACAGGGAGTTGTTTCTTTTTAGGGAATAATCTAATCTCTTGGTATAGCAAGAAACAAAACTGTATTTCCTTGTCTACATCCGAAGCCGAATACATTGCAACTGGAAGTGTGTGTACGCAACTTTTTTGGATGAACCAGATGATTGAAGACTACGGTCTCCATAACAGTATTTTGACCGTACTCTTTGAGAATACGAGCGCAATTGACATCTCAAAAAATCCAGTTCAGCACTCTCGTATAAAGCACATTGACATCAGGTATCACTTCATCCGAGATTTGGTTGAGAGAAAGATAATAAGTCTTGAACATGTAGGGACAGACAGTCAGCTCGCTGATATATTCAAAAAAGCATTAAACCTAAAGACCTTCTCTCGATTGACAAGAGATCTCGAAATGTGCATAGTCTAGTTCATGTTAGGTTTGATGTTATGACGCCCAAAGATGTCATCAGTCATAACATCTGTATAATTTGCATGCATTTTTAATTTTCTGTTTCATACATAATACAAATGCATTGAGTCTGATTTAAAGAGAAATAAGGTCATGTGTTGTAATAAAAGTGATGACAAAAGGACTAGTCTCTTCGATTTGGTGATTGTGAAACTCTCCCGAAGAAACAGGTTTTCTCCCAGGTAGGGGTGTAAATGAGCCAAACAGTTCGTGAGCTATTAAAAAGGCTCGTTTAAAAAGGCTCGCTCGAGCTCGTTTAAAAAGGCTCGTTTAATAAATGAGTAAACTCTAGATTCATGGTATTCGGCTCGTTAGCTCGTGAGCAGGTTCGTTAGTGAATTATAAAGTGGGTTCGTTATTAAACTCGTATAAATTAAACTAATAATTTGATTTTAATTATAATTTTTATACTTGTTCATATAAAAAATATAGAAATATATATATAAACTTATTTGTTTACGTATCTTAGTAGGTGTATTGTATACTTTAAAAATATTTTATTTATTTTTGTAATAAAGTAAAGAATAATTTAATTAATATCTTTTGAGTTCATTTAGGCTCGATTAAACTCGAAAAAGCTCGCGAGCCATCGATATGTTCGTTAAAAAAAGCTCGAGCTCGAGCTATATAATAAACGAGCAAGCTTAAATTCTCTAAAGCTCGACTCGGCTCGTTTACAGCCCTACTCCCAGGTCCGAAAACAAAAGGTGTTAACAGCAATTGCTGAAGAAATAATAATTCTCTTCAAATCTTAAAAGGATGAAGAAAATCTAGACTAAAGGTCAGATCTTTTAATTTCACCTTATTGAGTGATTCTGACGTTGTCATTAACTTGGGTTAAGGGGTTTGTTTTCATTGACTTCACCTTATGCAATGTTGGGTCTAATGTCATCAGTCATGAAAAGCAACACTGATCAAAATCTCTAAAAATCTTTATGTGAATATTTTTAACCTTTCTAGGTCATCTTTTTAAGCATAATTTAAGACATTCATATTTTGTGAATTTGCCGGTTTTGCTGAGTGTTCTATTTCTATTGTTTGCTTCTTATTCTGACGTCTCTTAATTTTTGTTGAGGATGTAGTTATTTGTTTGTTCCAGTGGTGCTGGGATCGGCTGTGTTGGGTAGGTACTATGAGATTGATATGAATTTTCAATTTTTCACTTAGTACGATTTTCATATTTCCATGGTGATGGTCCAATCTTCAGCTAATATTCGATCTCCTTGTGCTAATAAGAGGTTTGTTTTAGTGGGATTCATGGGTAGTTATGGTCGAGATATGTTTCCTTGAGTTGAGGGATAGTGGGCCTTTTATTTGGAAAGAATATGTTACTGGGGGTAATATCTCTTTATTTTAAACAAAGTAGGGTAGATTTTGTAAATATTCTCTTACCTATTTTCCTTCAGTTTCTATCTCTTCCCCAACGGTAAGTTTATTTTATTTTATTTTATTTTATTTAAGAGAGCTTTCTTACCGTTTGGCCCTACCCTAAATCACACTCTCTCTCTCTTTTGTGAAATTGAAATCCCTCTCAAACTCTAATTTCTCTCAATATTTTTTGATTTTATTACTCTCTTTCTTCTCTATTGCTGAGATTTGCAGGATGTCAAATTCACCATCTGGGTTTAGGGTTCCTGAACTTCCGACAGAGGTTGCACGCTCCGGCGAACAGGTAGCTCCGACGTTGCCGAGAGTTGGTGGGCTGGACATCCGCGAGGAGATAGGTGTTGCCTTTGCCCAACTCCCATCACCAGTTGTTCCAGAACCAAGAAGTTCCGTTCCGGCGAGCTCTCTTACCATATCTCCAGTTTCAGCCCCGACTGACGCCGCTCCTTTGGCCCAGGTGATTCCCAGTCAACCTGCCAACAAGATTGACGTCGACAACCCTCCTTACCTACCATTTACTGCTAAGGTTTTTGGGCGTACCAGTGACCCCACTTTGAAGCTTTCACGGCGGTTGCAGAATATTCCTCCGGGAGTTGTCCCGCCGGCGGTCCCTAAGAGTCAAGCAGGGCCACGTCGCCATGTGCCAATTGAGCACATGAATCTCACTGAAGATGTCACTGTTGCCACTGACTCGGATGACGAGGAGTTTGTGCCTTCGACAACCGTCACTGCTCCGGTGACCTCCATTGCTCCCCACGTGGCCAAAATAGGTCCTCGATGCCGGAAGCAGACTGTGAAGCTTTCGGACAAGAAGAACCCTCCGGCATCTATTAAGATATCTCCTGGTTCAACGGAGACTGAGTATTCAAGTCCTCCTCATGAGATAGTGGATTTTTTCACCGGAGAAGTCTCAAGTTCATCCCAGCTCGTTGGTCAAGATCCCACAGTCTCAATTACGCCTCCGACTTCTCCGCCCTCTGACACTGTCCTTTAACGTTCTCCTGACGATTCGGATGAGATTCCTCTTATGCACCTGCTGAGTTCTATGAAGGCTGCCAAGAAGAAAAAGAAGCATAAATCTAAGGATCCAATGACCAAAGATGTCCAGCAGGTTGATGATGGGACTGGTGACTTATCACCAAAGCCAACATCACCCGTTTTCGCTGTTGTCTCTCCCTTCAGCTCGGGTCCGAGTGTTGCGACTGATTCTCCCTCTCAGGCAGCTGGATCTTCACCTGTCGAGGATGCTGATCTTAATGATGTCCCGGTTTCCAATGAGGTCGAGATAGAGGATATGGTTCCCCTCTCTGTGCAGTTTTTATCGCCTCAGGCTGAGGCGCTTTTCTCGAACTACAAGACTCGCGGCATGATTGATGAAAGGGGAGTCCCTTTTGTGTTGTTCAAACGCCAGAATTTGATTGCCTTCTTTGAACACAGGGGCTTGTTTTCGACGGTTTCTACAGCAATGTCGTTTGTTCGGGATGTTGTTATAGAATTTTATGTAAATCTCCTATCCTCTGTTGCTGTGCCTACTTCCGCAAATTATGGGAAAGTGTATGTCCGTGGGCGGATATTCTCCTTCACGCCTGAGTTGGTCAATGAGGTTTTTGGGACTGAGAGTTATAACGGCAACTCCACTGTTGACGACATGGACGAGGTTATTGGTTTCTTGTCTGGAGGGCTGCTCACCACTTGGCGTGAACAATTGCCCAGCACAAGGATGACGTCGCTTTACTCGGTTCTGCATAAAGTGGCAATTTTCAACTAGGTGCCCTCAAAGAACTCGACTGTGTTAACCAGACCTCAGGCTCAGTTCCTCTTCAGAGTTGGAAATGGGATCAAGTACAACTTTGGCCAGCTAGTGTTTGATATGGTCACAAGGTTTGCCTCCTCTAAGTCTTCCTCATCTCTTTGTTTTCCCTCTTTGATCTATAATATCTTGGAGAACCAAGGCTTCACGCCTTCCGCGGATGATTCCTTAACTGGTGAGGCGGAGTGGTTCACCTTGAGGAGCCAACACCTCTTTGGGGCCCTAGTTGTTGATTTGCCCTGGAGTGCGCCTATTCAAGATGATGATGCCCGTGGTGATACCTCTGCGAGTCCTGTCACCGGTGACAACATGGTGCAGTTGATGACCCCAGTTGTTCGTACTCAGGTGGCCTTACTTGACAACCATTTTGCTCAGGTTGACAGCCAGCGTGCTCAGCTGCTGGCGTTGAGGGGTTCCATATTTGAGGCCCTTTTGGTTTCTAAACAAAAAGGGGGAGATAGGTATGACGTGGACGAGGATGTTGCTGGAGTTGCTACTGGAGTTGGTGGTTCTGCTGCTGATGGCGAGGCTGCCACCGTGTTGGCAAGCTTGTCCAGTGAGAAAAGAAGAAAGAAGATACGATTCAGAAACAAGTTTTTGAAGCAAGTGAAGAAGAAGCTGCGGAAAAGGAAAGTTGATGGTGAAGGAACATCTTCGTCCTCTCGACGGGCGAAGAAGGCTCGTGGTGTTTAAGTTCCTTTTGTACTTTCTTTAGTTTCTTTTGGTTTAAGATGTTTGTGGCACATTTTGTCTATTTTTCTTTTTTATTGCTTATTTAAGGGGAGTTAAATTTAGGGGGAGTAAGTCTATTTTTCAGTGTTGAACATTTTGGTTGTGTCATGGTAGTTTTGTCCAGAAAGGCAAAAGGGGGAGATTGTTGAAAATATTATTTTCAACAATAATTTTTCTTATTTGTAGTTTGCCTTTCTTAGGACATAAAGTATTTCAGGACTCTAGATTTTTTTCTTAGTTGGAGTCTAGAAATTTATTTAGTTTTCTAAATACTTATTTAACAAGACTAGGAGTCTTGTTTTTATTTAAATAAGGACCAAGACGCAAGAGAAAGATAGACGACGTGAAGATATTCTATATTAATTATTTTATTATCTTTAGTATATTATATATTATATTATTTGATTCTTTTATTTATTGTACCTTGTATAAATACCTCCTTTATAATGATAATGTTAACTAATTCATTCTATCATTCTATTCTTATATGGTATCGAGCCTCTAGGGTTTTTCGTCACACCCTACAACAGATACCTTTTTTTTTTCTTTTTCCTTCCCACGTTTTTTTCCCCAGCAAAATGGATGCGATACCGGACGTAGTCTCAATCAACGCTTCTGCGCAAATTCCATTAAAGCTTGATTCAACCAACTACACTTCTTGGAGGTTTCAATTCGAGGTGCTACTTGCCGGCTATGAATTGACCGGCTACATCGATGGTACCCTGCCCTGCCAACCTCCATCCACTATAACCAGAACAACATCAACACCGAACCCGAGATATTCGCTTTGGGTTCGCCAGGACAAGCTCCTCCTCTCGACAATCATTGGATCGCTCATGCCATCGCTAATCTCTTTCATTGCCACAGCCAAAACGTCTAAGGCCGCGTGGGATATCCTGGCCAACACGTATGGGCGCCCCTCTCGTGGGAGGATCTTGGCGCTCAAAAATCGGTTACAAAACCCGGTCAAGGGTAATCAAACCATCACACAATTTTTACATGGCATCAAGGGAAGGGTGGATGAACTCTCTTTACTAGGATCTACTATGGATTTGGAGGATATTGTTCTCAAAGTCCTCAATGGCCTCAACGATCAATATCGTGAGTTATCAAACGCCATTCTAGCTCGCGAAACGCCGGTGTCGTTCGACGAACTTCATGAAAAGCTTTTAAATTTTGAGGCCCAACTGCTCACTCATCCCGCTGTGGTTAGTCCCTAGCCACTCACTGCATTCGCCGCTGGCCGCTCCCCGACATTTGGCAACTTTGGTCGTGGTGGCCACAATTTCTCACGTGGCTGGGGAAAGGATTTCGGATGTCGCCAATCCAACGCTCAAAGATTCCAAGCCGCCAATAGTTCATCTAACCCTAACCCTCGCTCGTACAAAGGACGGTGTCAACTCTGCGAGGAGCCAAGCTACTCGGCTAAACGGTGCCCCAACTTCAACTCCCAACCGTTTGCTGCACATGGAGTTTCAACTCAGCCCATAGCCCACCCAACCACAGCTCCACCGTTTGCCCACACCGCTGCTCATCCACTGGCCTCCGCTTCTGAGGATTGGATTCTTGACTCCGGCGCATCACATCACATCACTACTGACCTCGCAAATCTCTCACTTCATTCACCATATGAGGGTCAGGATGATGTCATCATTGGTAACGGTTCGGGTTTACGTATTACTCATGTTTGCACGTTACGTACTACGTCGCCTTTTAATTTTGAGAATACTCTTTGTGTTCCGTCGATGAGTAAAACACTTATATCTGTTGCTCAACTGTGTCAGAATAATGATATTGATGTTGTTTTTCATGGTTCTGGATTTCAGGTGAAGGATCGTCGCACGGGGGCCATCATCCTCAGCGGCCTCAGTAAATATGGGATATAGGGCCTCGCACCTCGGGACATATACCTTCTGCCCTCACGGCATCCTCTAAAGTGTCTTTCCTGTGGCATCTACGTCTTGGTCACCCCATCATCTCATGTGTTACGTCACTTAGCTACCTCTTCTAAGTTGTTTCCTAGCTCTTTTTCAACCGACACTTGTATTTCGTGCAAGGTGAATAAAAGCCACAAACTACCATTTAAAGATCCTAGTTTGTCGTCGACTTCTCCGTTGGAGTTAATTTTTTCCGATGTTTGGACATCTCCTATTTTGTCGAATGATGGTTTTAAATATTATGTTATCTTTGTTGATCACTTCACTAAGTATGTTTGGTTTTATCCTTTACGTCGCAAGTCGGACGTATTGATGACATTCACTCAGTTTAAAGCCTTAGTTGAAAATTATTTTGCGCSTTCAATTAYCTCRTTTTACTMGGACAATGGAGGTGAGTTTCTTGCCCTTCGTCCTATTTTTGCTGCTAGTGGCATCACACACCTCACCTCTCCTCCTCATACTCCTGAGCACAATGGGTATGTCGAACGACGACATCGACATATAGTTGAAATTGGTTTAACTCTTCTTCATCAAGCCTCTATACAGGTCACCTTTTGGCCGTATGGTTTTACTACGGCCGTTTATCTTATAAATCGTATGCCTAATCCTAACCTCTCTATGTTCTCTTTGTTTGAACATCTATTTAGTCGTCCACCTAATCTTGCTAAACTCCGCGTCTTTGGCTGTCTTTGTTTCCCCTGGCTCCGCCCTTACTCTAATCACAAGCTTGATAATCGGTCTCGATCTTGTGTTTTCCTTGGTTACTCGCAAACTCAAAGTGCCTACCTATGTTATGATCCGTCCTCATCTAACGTGTTTATATCTCGTCATGTTGAGTTTGATGAGTCTGTCTTCCCTTTTTCGAGTATTTTGCATAAATCTGATGATCCATCCTCGTCTGCTCAATATTCCGATCTGATCACTGCAGAATTTCGATTGGACAAAACCCACTGCCCTCCCGTCCGATCGGATAACAGGTCCTTCCGACCGGATGAAACCTCCTGTTCCTCCGTCCGATCGGATAACATGCCACTCCGATCGGACTCTGCTCAACATCTACACCTTCCGGTGCTTGTGGTTTCCCCATCTCCAGTGGCCGCACCCCTGGACGACGTCCCTTCACTGACTGCTGCGTCACATGCTTCACCGCCTCACTCAACGTCTATAACTGAAAATCCACCTCCGCCCCTGGTGGCCCCTCATCCAATACGCACTCGCTCAAAAAATCAGATTCACAAACCCAATACTCTGTATGCTCTTGAAGCTTCTGTTTCCTTATCTAATGTTGAGCCCTCTAATATCACTCAGGCTCTCAAAGATCCGTGTTGGAGATCAGCCATGTCGGCCGAATTTGATGCACTCTTACGTAATAATACTTGGGATCTTGTGCCGCCTGATTCATCACTTAATGTAGTTGGTTGTAAGTGGGTGTTTCGTGTAAAACATAACCCGGATGGATCTCTGGACCGTTTTAAAGCTCGACTTGTGGCTAAGGGTTTTCAACAAAGGCCTGGTGTTGACTTCTTCGATACATTTAGCCCAGTTGTTAAACCGACTACCGTTCGCCTTGTTCTCAGTGTTGCCTTATCTCTTGGATGGTCACTTCGTCAACTCGATGTCAATAATGCTTTTCTTCAAGGTCGTCTAGAGGAAGAAGTTTACATAGCACAGCCACCTGATTTTGTTGATGTCAAGTACCCAGGTTATGTATGCAAGCTTAATCGTGCCATATATGGTCTCAAGCAGGCACTGACTCAAACTTTTGTGCACCCCGTTTTTAATAATTAATTTAAAAGAATGTCAGTTTGCTCGCAAGTGTACGAGGTAACTGTAGGGTGATGAGTTTTACTCGAGTCGTATCTCTCGAGGAAACAACTGTTCGGTCCTATCAATGTTTTTCTCAATTTTGAATAACATACATATACATGTGGGGGTTTGAAAAGATTGATTCGATCATTATAAACTAAGACGATAATTTAAACTAATTAAACTAATTACTTTAACTAGATTATCAATTACGAACTAAGCAGTGTACTAAGCTAATTAAACTAATTATTCTAAATTATCGACTAAGAGCAGTAACTAATTATCGATTAACGCTACGAAGTTTAAAAACTAATTATCGTATTTAAGCATGAATTAAAGAGATTATCGCTAGCAATTGAATCATACCAATCCAAGAACATTAACGGAATATAAACTAAATCGCATAAATAAGCTGAATTAACCAGTATCCAAAATACGAGCATAAAACGATTAAGCTAATTAAATTAATCTAGCATTAACTACGAAATTAACTAAGCAATTAACTAAAAGTTTAGAGTACTTATTGTAACTACGAAAAGCAATGAAAGGCTCCAGTTATTCCAAAGTTTGAACGCTGATCTTGGGCGAAGAATGGACTCTCGAGCGCGAAATCGGTGTTTCTGACGCGAAGAACTTCGATCCTTGATCCGTGTCTCCAAATATTGTTATAAGAAGTGGATTTATTGTTTATATGAGCTAAGGAACCTTAGGGTAGATGTATCTATCGTTGCACACTGCAAAACCCGAAATAATGAGGGTTTATATAGATATTAGGAGTCTTGGCACTCAAGAAACCCTAATTTCCGAATTCTGGGCCGTCGCGTCGACGGAGCGTCGGTGGAGCGTCGACTGAGCAATTTGCTTCTCGATTAGATTAGG
>BMAC01000510.1:466107-481174 GCA_014905375.1 Phtheirospermum japonicum
AAAAAAAAAGAACTAATAATAAGGTATAAATAAATTAAAAAAGGTGAACAATGGGGATAAAATGAAATCGGTGACAAGAAATTGATGTGCTTTCGTAATCATTATTTTTATACTTGACCCTCTACTGGGGATCCAATTAGGTTAGAGCCATACTATTAGATTGGTTATATGTGACTATGTCAAGACGGGCAACCTCAGCTTTTATCCAGACTAGGCCATATAATTGCCCAGGACTTTTTATTTCTTTTGTTTCCGTGTTATTTTCTTAAAAAACTATATAATTGAATCAAGAATTGTTATTAAATTATGAGATAAATTAATCACGTTCATAAAATATTTGATGCACTCAAATCAAAACTATAAGAGAGTACAAAAAAAAAAATATAAGTCATATAATATAAAAAGTTATAATAAAATATTATTAGATTGAATATTTAATTATGGACATTTTATCTTAATTATTTATGACTTTTCAACCATTTTTGTTTGTGCTAATTAATATATTATAAATCTTTAACATTAGAAATTAACGTATTAATGATTTGTTACTCTTGGTGTATTTTTTTTCAATTTGAATATATATAATTTCTAATTTCTTTATTTGGTTCAACAATTGATCGAATGACCCAATGATCGATCAATTGTCGGGTTATTCCTAGTCAATTATCGGGTCATTTTAAAAAATAAGGTTATAATAAATTATGCTACAAAAACTTTCAATTAATATCGTGACCCCGACACCTCAATTTATGAAACAAGTATCTAGTTTTAGGGGACTTCTACGGTGCCGTGAAGTTACCATTCCCCACTTAATCAGAACCATTAGATGCAAAGTTGGTTATGGATAATGGTAAGATCAAGGGATGTAAATGTAGGGGAATTAGGAGGTATGGTGTCTTCATGGCACCGTAGTCATTTCCCTAATTTTAACTATAATTTATCGTATTTTTGTATGATTTAAAACTATTTTGAAGTTTACTTTATAGTACTTTAAATATTTCTAATGTTTTTTCATCTTTAAATATATTAAATAATTATTTAAAATCGTTCAGACTTTATTATTATTTTTGTTTAGTTTATTATATTTTAAAATATATTGAATAATTTTTAAGAATTCACACACCCACGCACACAGTGAATGTGTGCACGCGTGTGTGTGACTGACTTCATAATTTTATATTTGTAATATTATTTTATAATAATTTGATATTTTATACTTTTTTATTGATTTGTTAGATAAATATTTAGATTTTAATTATATTTTCATCCAATCCTATGGCATGTTGAGATTTATATTCAATTATTTTGAAATATCTGTGATTTTCTTTATTTATTTTTCATATTTTAATTTATATAATAATTAGTTATAATAAAAATATAATTTTCATATTTTATAAACACTACTCGTGGTATGATAGGTTCTTTTACGTATAAAAACTCAACTTCATTGCTGTTGAATGAGTGGGAGATGTATTTATTGATTTTAGTGAAAAAATAAATTAAACTCAATTTATAAATAAATTATTGAAAATATGCTATTTGAATTAAACTCTACTTATACTACATTTTATTTATAATACTAGTCATATTAAATATCAATTGCCAAGAAAAAAATCTAATTTATTTTTATTTAATATATTAAGTATTAATAGTTTACATGTCATTATTGTTAAAGAGTATCATAAAATTAGTTTTTAACGTATAATTACTTTTCTATAATTATTCTCATTTATAATACTAGTTTATATTTTCATTAAATATTAAAAATAAATAACTTCAAATATAACATAATAATTCAAATTATAATATATTTTCATAGAAATGTAATAATATATTAAAATATATAAAACATTACTAGTATATTTATTATTATTATTATTGTTAATGTATTATTGAAATAACATTGAATGTAACATGAGTTTTATTATAATTATATTAAATTCAACTATATAAAACAATTATTATGTTATATAATCAAATTTATAACTATAAACAACATTGTAATAATATATAAATATTATTAGTTTATCTCCCATTATTAATAGCATTCACAAAGTACAATCTATATATAAATAGTTGAATGATGTACAATCGAAAAATCAGGAGAAATTTGATAAATAGTCCTTTAAATAGTAGTTCATTTATCATTTAGTCCTAAATCCAATTTAAAGTCAAATAGACCCTCATTTTTATCAATAGTAAAAAATTATGACAAACAAATACTCCAATACCATTATCACGGAAAAAAAGCAATAAAAATAAATCAAAAACAAATAATATAATATTAATATTAATATTAATATATGGGTAGCAGGGAGATGTCGCCACCGCCAACCGGTCGTTCAAAAAAAAAAAATTCGGTCACCGAAATATTTTTTTTCGGTGATATTTTTTTTAGCCAAGAAAATTCTTACTATATGTTCAAAAAATTCTTACTTAATATTTGAAAATGTCCTACACGATGCTAAAATTATTTATTTGATTGCAAAATTTTCTTTCTTGATTTACAAATGTTATAATGTATTTCTTACTTATTAAACTCAATCTTCCTTCTTTTTTTTTTCTAAACAATAATAAGAAAATTTTACTTGATAGTGATAAACATGGTTTTTTTTATGCACTTTTTATAACATATTTAGATAGGTTTTAACTACTGTTTGTGCATATATAACTTTTTTACTTTTTTTAATATTATTTGGACGTTTCTTACGTGTTCGGTATTGCTTTGATGTTTTTGTTGGATTTTGGGAGCGATTTGGAAAAAGTAAAATTTAAAGGATAAAAGAATGAAAATTTGGGTCAGAGCTAAGAAATAAAAGAGACCATTGGTCAAGTTTAGATTAAACCCACGAGACCACTAAACCAGTGCAGCCACATGACCACTGTCGACCCCATTAGCGTTCGATAGTTGGGCCGCCAATATGTACCAATTTCATGACGACCATTAGCGACCCAAGTATCGGTCACTGGTGAGGTCGCTAATGGGTCAGCAACATTACAAAATATTATAATCTCGAAGTTAATGAAAAATATTTATTCTCAAAATGTGGCCTAGAAACGAATCCAATATAGCACATACAGTCCCCATGAGCTAGATTCGCCATCCACCATAGATAATAGTCTAATTTGTTAGTTGAGAGTGAACATGCTTGGAAATGAGAAATAATTGGAATCAAAGATCCACATCAACCAGTACGATTATCTCTATCTTTATTTTTCATTATGAAGGCTAGATGTTCGATAAATTATTTAAGTAAATTTATGAGCATGTCAAGCTAATTTCTCGTTATTTTGGGGTTTGCATGAACAGTGAATAAATAATGTTCTGATCTTTCTTTCAATTAAAGTATGATCACTTTACTATTTTCTTGTTTTGATTTTATTATTGGTATAAGTGATCGACAACCGTTTACAATTTATATAGTTTTGATTGATAATCTTTTGTAACCCATAGATTGATAAATCAAGATTCAAGATATGAGGTTTGTGAATAGGCTTTCAAACATGAAACACTATAATCAATAAAACTAAGAGGTTTGAGATTAATAGTAAAGTCGTTTAGAACTTCTTGGAGTTTTGAGTGTCATTGACAACGTGTCTCATATTTACAATTCACAGTTTAATCACTTCGAGAGAAGGATTAAAGTACAGTTGTGATTAGCTTATAGTTAATTACATCACAATGTACTTGATCGATTTGGAAATGAAGAACATTAAGAATTCATTGCAACCTAAGCCCATCAATATCTCTTACTTGATTCTCATATATTTGCATCGTACTTTTGTTATCGTGGATTTATAAGTAGTTTACATTTGTCATTCGTACGACATAACAACCAACCATTTTTTCATTATTGTTAGGATAAAGCTATTTAGATTATATTGCTTATCATTTTGGAATCGATATGTGGTTGATTAGCACATATTTGTCCTTATTTTTGTTAGTATTTTAGTACGTTTTTCTATTTATTTTTGGTATAAGTTGGATGATTTAAGCTTAATTTCGTATTTTCATAGTTCCAGCTTATTTTACCGTGTTTTGATCGTAATTGATGCAATTTGGTGATATTTCGTTGTTTTTCACCTTACAGCTAAGTAACCGGAAGAGTTCAGCGCGTAATAGACGAAGTTCGATGTTCAAGAATAGGAGAACGGGCTTTCCGGTGAAACGAGTAGCAAAAGATAGAGAGAGACGGAGGCAGACGTGCAGTCGCGTCGACTGACGCGACCATCGCAGCACCGTCGACGCGAGCCATGATACGCGTCAGTCGACGTAGCGTCGACGCACCGTCGATGCGAGCCATGATCCGCATCAGTCGACGCAGCGTCGACGCAACTTGCTGAAGCATCGATGTCGACGCACCGTCGACGCAACTTGATGAAGCGTCGATATCGACCCACCAGTCGACGCATCCGCCCAGCCAACGCGCACGCCCTGTCCGCACCGACGCCGAGCACTGGCATGCGTCAGTCGACGCACCGTCGACGCGACGGCCCAGAATCGGGATTTTAGGGTTTCTTATGCTCCAAGTCAAGGGAAATCTATTTAAACCCTTCTAAGTCCGTCCCAAAGACACACACCTCTCTCCCATACTCTGAAATTCGATCCCTTGGGTTCGAGAACAAAACCATCCACACCTCTATAACAACAATTGATCAAGATCGAAGATTCGAGGATCGCTAAGCTCCAACCGTCCGTTCGTGATTCGTTCTTTGACCGAGATCAACCGCCTCTCCAGATTAGCTGAAGAATCTACTGCTTTCCTTAGCTTAAATAAGTACTCAAACTCCTTTATCGCTTTCTCAGTTTAATTTATGCAATTAAGTAGTAGTTTCTAATAATTGTTCTTGAGTTATTTGGTATTTCGAACCTTAGATATTTTTGATATTGCAATTCGTAATCTTAGTTTAATTAATGTTTAGTTATTATTCATGCTTGGTTAGTTTAATTCGTTTACATTTCGTTCTAGATAATGGCTGCTCGTTTATGCTAGTTGATTTTGTTTGAGTTCTTAGAATAATTTCTTTAGTTTACATGTTCTAGTTGCTGAATTAAAATACCTAGTTTTAATTAGAGTTCATGCGTTTTAAATTTCTAGATAATAAAAACAATCAAACCCACCCCCAATTTGTATGCGTTTTGTATTGAACAAACTATTTGAGATTTCCGATTGTATGTTCCTCGAGAGACGACTCGAGTCAAGTTGCCAAACTACACGCGACCCCGTTCTCTTGCGGGCAAGCTATTGATCTTTTGATAAATTTTCATAAGTAGGCAACACAAAAGCTTGAATCAGTGGTCCTTGTGGAAATCGGCCTTACTCATTACGTACCACATTTACGATGTATACTTGCTATTAGATAGAATATATAAAGAACAAATTTTTATTACTCGCCAAACTAAAATAAAGTGCGGTTAGATAGCAAATTATTGTTATTTATTTTTCTTAATGCAACAATAGATAATTTATTATCTATAGTGAAATTTCTTGTTATATGTTTTAAAAAGTAAGAGAATTTCTTATTTTATGTTCTACAAAGCAAGAAAATTATTACTTTATATTCAAAAAACTAAGAAAAATCCTTACATTATAGTAAAGTTTATTATTTTATATCCAAAAATCTAAGAGAATTTCTTTATTTATATCCAAAATTTTTTTATAGTGATACTAGTATTATACCCGTGCGTTGCACGATAATTTTTTATTTTATTTTATCTAAAATAAGAATAATTATTTTAAATGTATTAAAATATTTAAATAAGTAATTGTATATATATACTTAAGTTATGTATATATGTGTTTGTGTGTGTGTATTTCGATAAGAACCATCACTGGTTCTCACACCAGATATGATTTTACCATAACCGCTCCCTATATATAAATCATCTAAATATTAATTAAAAATTGAATAGTATTTAAAATGATCACTGGAGTTTCGTCCCAAATGGAGTACCAGTAATGATCAAAATCTTGGTGAATATTAAAAGTAACCCTAAATCTGGAATGTTCAGTTCTTCCTTTAGAAATAAGAAGAGAAGTTATGTCGTTAGATATTACATTAAGAACAATTTCACCATTAGATTTAACAGTTGTAGAAAGCATCATCTGTATGTATAGATGAGAAATACACCGCCCTTGGTTAAATGTACTGCATCCATGACTTTATCAATTTTGGCGGAATATAGTAAATTCGTATTAATGAAAACAAATCAAGCTTTCTAGGTGTCCATTCTTTTATTTTTTTTAGTACTAAAAAAGTTTTTAGGAAACTCAACATAAGACAACTCCGTGCTTCCCGATTTCTCTTACTTGCCTCGAATTACGTTTCATTGTGTTGACTGATCATTATCATTATACAATACATTATRCTCTTCTGGAAGATGAAAACTTAAACACATGATAGTTGGAGTTTTATACTGAATTTCATAAACTAATATTCTTCACGTCGCTTCCCATGGAAAAATGTAATGATAATTATAGTACATGTTGATCTCATCAATCTTTTTATCCTCTACATCCCCACATTTGTTCTAATAGAATGTTATAGTGAACCTATAGTTACATTTATTGACATATTTGAATAAATACTTGATAGATCTAAATTGGTTACACTACTTAACATTTAAATGAGCTACCCAATTCAGTAATAGATAACAATTATGGGAAACGACCCTCTGAAGAACCGCTAGTAAATATCGCGGGCAAGACAACATGAGTACCAACACTCGAGCCATCTGTTTCACCCCGTAACACTACATCAACAATCCCACTGTACTTCTCACCTCATATTTCTTTTGATGAATTCTGACGTACCACAATTTTGAAGATTTAATAATCGTATATGCATCAATTATAAATTGTTGTGGGAGTCGTCGACTATATAGAATAGTGAGTACCTCCGTGTCTCTTTCATGCAATCGGTGAGAAAAGTACTCCATCTGGCTCACATATTGTTTACCCTTGCCTTTAGGTTTTCGAGGTTCAAAAAAGATATATTTTCCCTTTGGTTGTCTTCACCACATGGAAATAGTAATGAATAGTGTAGAGCAACGTACGAAGGATGCAACTCGTTGATACGTTTCAAAWTATTAGATCTCTTTTCTACTTCAATTTTCTTGCTACCACTTTGTGGATCAATATCACCAACAACTAACAAATAATTAGTTGATCTTTTTACGAATCTATTATAGTGAATGCCACATTGTTCATTCCACTCGATGCTGGTGTAGCATGATTACTGAAATAGTAACAAAATACATTATTTTAAGAAATCAATTCAAATCAAAAGTATTGAATCGTAGTAGTATTTGATAAATAACATGATGATAGCCAATAAAATAAATACTGCATTGTATTTCATTGTGCAATTTTGCATATTTTAATTAAAAAAGTGGTAAAATTATTTTTGAGAAAAAGTGACGAATTTGATATTGTTTGGCTCACAATTAAAAAGAAAATAACACACACACACACACACATATATATATATATATATATATATATATATATTAATGATCTTATTAATTGTTTTTAATATTAATTGGGGTATTCATCCTATTTATGTTAAGAAAACTTCTACATAATTAAAAAAGATAAATCATCATTAATATTAAACATTATTTATGAGATCAACTCAAATAAAAAAGTATTGAATCGTAAAATAAATCATCATTAATATTAAACATTATTTATGAGATCAACTCAAATAGAAAAGTATTGAATCGTAATAATATTTGATAGCCAATAAAATAAATGTTGAATTATGTTGTTATTTTTATATAATTTTAAAAATTGTATGTGTGTGTGTGTCTGGTGTGTGTGTGTATATATAGAAATGATCTTTTTATTTTTAATATTAATTAGGGTATCTATCCTAATTATATTCAATAAATTCCTATATAATTAAAAAAATAAAAATAATTCTACGTGATTTATTTTTCTCTCTTACATTGTTTTATATATTGTTTTCAATGTCCAGTATGGATTGGCATGTCTGCTACAATTTCATGTGAAGATTTTTTTCCTCCGCACAATGAGCAAATAATAGTATAAGTATTAATAAAATATAAATATTACAATGATATTGAAGCGATTAGTATGTAAAATATAAATGCACCAAACAGAATAAATTCAATTTTGAACTTCAAATGATATTAAGTATGACATGAATGCTTTCAAAATTACTGTGTTTAGCCATTTGCATTCAGATGCGGCCTTCCAAATATATTGTAGTTGATGTCATAGTGTTCATTCCACTTAGTGTTGGGTTTGCACTTGTATTGTTTACGCGATTTCTAAGATAATAACAAAATACATTATTTTATGAGATCAATTCAAATAATAAAGTGTTGAATCGTAATAATGTTTTATAAACAACATGTTGATAGCCAATAAAAATAATATCAAATTATATTATATTGGGCATTTTTGTATAATTTAATTAAATAAAGTGATCAAATTATTTATGAGAAAAAGTTACAAATTTGATTTGATATTGTTCGACTCGAAATGAAAAAAAATAACAAAAAAACGTAAAAGAAAGCTAAAAATAACATATAAGTGATTATATATATATATAATATTAATTCTTATTATTTTTAATTTTAATTATAGTATCTATCTTAATTATATTAAGAAGATTTCTACATAATTAAAAGAGGAAACTAATCCTAAGTGGTTTTTTAATTAAGAAGGAACCAAATCATAATTAATTAAATAGGGTATATATCATAATTATGTTAAGAAAATTCATACATAACTAAAAGAGGAAACTAATCCTAGGTGGCTTTTTAATTAAAAAAAGGAACCAAATCATAATTAATTAAATAAGGTATATATCATAATTATGTTAAGAAAATTCTTATATAACTAAAAGAGGAAAATAATCCTAGGTGGATTTTTAATTAAAAAAAGAAACCAAATCATAATTAATTAGATAAGGTATCTATCATAATTATGTTAAGAAAATTCTCTACAAAACTAAAAAAAGAAAATAATCATACGTGGCATTTTTTCTCTCTCCAGACCTCTCCTTTAATATATATATAGATTTCTTACTTATTCCTAAAATGCAAGAAAATCTTACTTTATATACAAAAAAAGGTAAGAAAAATTCTTACTTTATAGTAAAATTTCTTACTGTATGTTAGAAAAGATTAAAAAAAAAATCTTACTTTATGTTTGAAAATGTAAGAAAATTCTTACTTTATGTCAGTAAGCGTAAAATAATTTCTTACTTAATGTTCGAAAAATTTCGCACTTTATAGTGAAGTTTTTTTACTTTTTGTTTTTTGGGCTAAAAAGAATTATGAAAAAAACTCACCCATAAAGTTTTCTAGCGGGTGGTAACCGGAAAAATTGTCCGCGGTGGCTCAAAAGTAGCTGGCGGGATGGGGTGGTGGTGTTTATTGATATTATTATTATATTATTATTATTATTTAAATTAATATTCTTATTGTAATAAGAGGTAATCTTCTAATTGTATATTTAGGGTTGAACAATCTCATAATTAGTATAATTACATGAAATATATGACAAAAATATTTTTTCTTATGTTGTATTTGGAAATTACCCTTAGAATCAATTACGTTAAATTTACTATAATTCCTAGTTTATATAATTATACTAAAGTCAATATAATTACATATTTTAAATAATATTGACAAACACTTGTGTCAAGTCAAATTGACGAGTCATGATCCGTTAGGCCATCTGACCCGATACGAGAATGTATTGATTTTTGTACTCGAAAGTATTGATTTTTCATAAACCACTAACCCGTATTATGAAGTAATTGGGTTTTATACTATGATGTATTGACATGAGATTTTGGCCTAACGAATGATCTGTTAGTGCAGACTGATAAAAGTGTTGCCCAGATAATATTTAATATTATATTCATGTCAACTAATTAATCGATAGCTTAAATCTAATTAATCATTAGCTATGTTATTCATTTATATGGTTGTAAAATATGACATAGTAATTTAATTTTTTTTGTTCAATTATAAAATTTCCCACTTAAAAAAAATCTATTTAAATTATTAATTATATATATTTAATTTATGTTAAAATTTACCACGCATATCATACACTTTTTAAAGAATATATATAATTGAATATAGATAGAAATAAGAGATTAGCAACCATATTCAAACAAATATATAGTTGGATACGGATAGAAAAGAAAGATTTTATTATTATTATTATTTAACTAATATATTATAGTAAATTTTGAAATGTCATTAGATATCACCTCCTTGCTTAACTCATGCGAAGCAAATGGGTCCATATATCTCAAATATTTAAAACAATTGTAGTAAAAGTTATATTCCACCACAAAATACACCAAAGAGTACGTTCGACAAAACGTGTATGCTTGACTCAAAAGTTAATGTAGTATCAAATGCCTAGTTTTTAAAATATTAACGTAGACTCGAATACCTTTACATTAAAAGTAAAAAAAAAAAAAAAAAAAAAAAACATCAAATAAATATAAAAGAAGAAAAAAGTGATGTGGTATATCCGTATATGTTTATTATACTAATAATCTATTAATAAAAAAAGAAAATACATAAACCAGCACCGCCTCACAAAGATCTCATAAAATCTTTGAACGAAATCTTTATTGGATTGGAATGTTGAAAGATTTGGAAAAAAGTTAAGAAACTAAAATATTTCAGGAGCATAAATTCAACTTCTTGAACTTATTTTTCCATATATTCCCCGGACCTAACTTTTACATAGGCAACGCAAGTAAACACGATTCATCACGGGGTCACAATTTTTAATTTATTTTAGTGTTACGCCAGCAATGAATGCTAAAAGAACAGAATTGTCCTCACTTGTGTTCCCTCTTAAATCCAACTTAAATAAAAATAAAAAAAATGAATCTTTTTAAGTCCACTTGTATGTATCTACTATACCGTTGATTTTATTTTTAAATTATGTGGGTAATTTAAATGCTAGTTATTATTTATTTGTTTAACTATTTACTTTTAACTCATTCATTACATTTAGACATTAGTTAGTAATTAATTGTTAATTAATGGGTTTGTGCCCATTTACTTTAATTATTAGGCCCAAATATATTTGTAAGGTGTGTGATTTAATTTACGCATTCACTATGCACTATAGTTAAATTGATTGATTTATTCTAAAAAATGATTTGCTAATAGAAACATCAAAGAGGGTGGGTTTATTAAATAAATAATATGTTTTTTATTCAAAATTAATAAAATAATACTAAAACAAAAAACATTGAAAAAGTAGGGCGGGACGCCACTGGAAAGGCGTCCCGCTCACATTCTAGAAGGTAGGAAAGAAAACCGTTTTAAAATGTGAGCGGGACGCCTTTCCCAGTGGCGTCCCGGCCCTAACGTACATTCTAGAAGGTATACATAAATAACCGTTTTAGAATGTGAGGCTGAAAAGATAAAAAAAAATTAATTGATATTTTCACAAAATTAATAATTTCCTCATTTACAAATAAAAATAAAATCAACTTTATTAAGTAATTAAGAACTAAAGAAGAAACGAATAAATTCGAAATTTCACTTAATTAATGATTTCTCACAAAATAAATAAATTAAGACTTTTTTCACATAATTTATAATTTTATATAAATTTTATTTTTCACGTAATTAAGAGTTTTACACAAAATAAATCACAAACATATAAATTATTAATTATGTGAAAAATTAAAATTTTTAATATGTCAATTGATTTATTTTATATAAATTGATTTATTTGTGTAAAATTCTTAATTATGTGAAAAATAAAATTTATATGAAATTATTAATTATGTGAAAAAAAGTCTTAATTTATTTATTTTGTGAGAAACATTAATTAAGTGAAAATTCGAGTTTATTCGTTTCTTTTTTAGTTGTTAATTATTTAATAAATTGATTTTATTTTTATTTGTAAATGAGGAAATTATTAATTTTGTGAAAATGTCAATTTTTTTTTTCATTTCAGCCTCACATTCTAGAACGGTTATTTATTTATACCTTCTAGAATGTACTTTAGGGCCGGGACGCCACGGGAAAGGCGTCCCGCTCACATTTTAGAACGATTTTCTTTCCTACCTTCTACTTTTTTAATATTTTTTATTTTAATATTATTTTATCAATTTTAAATAAAACACATATTATTTATTTAATAAACCCCAAAGATGGTTCCTCATCCCTTAGTCAATAATAATATGCCCTCCACCGGTTTGTTCATACAGCAAGTCAAATCACACTTCGATATGTGTGTGGAGTTTACGAGATTTGATTTATATTAAAGAAAAATAGTAAAGTTTTTTTTTTGTTTTTTTTAAAATTTATTATAGTATTAACTGGTCAATACTAAAAAAAGAACAGAAAAACCATAAAAGATCTTCTAAATTTACAAAATCTTCTAAATTTGAAAAACTTAACATACAAGATCATCTAAGTTTATTCTAATTTACTCCGTATCAGTATTAATAAACTTGTCAATACAAACAAAAGTCTTAAATACAAAATCTTTTGCTTTAATTTATGAGTACTATTCCTTTGCGTATATATGCAGAGATAATTATAGCATCAGTTAATATACACGATCTTCCAATTTTGAAAAAAAATGAACATACAAGATTCTCTAAATTTACAAGATACTTTAAATTAGAGAAAAAAAAAAGGTGACATACAAGATCTTCTTATTCTTCTTTTCCCCCTCTAATTTATTAGTATTAATTAATTTGTCAATACTAACATAAATCTCAATATACAAGATCTTCTACTTTATATTATAATCCTTTGCGTATATATGCAGCGATAATAATTGGAGTGCTGCAGAAATTTTAGACCACACATATTCCATAGTGAGAATTAAATTTTGATGTGAATTGATGAATAATTTAGAACCTTCATTTCAAATCCCAAGTTGACAGGTGTTATGTAATTATTTTTTTTCGCATTTTCTTCATAAACTTGTGTTGTGGTGGATGTTTGGGACACATACTCATTAAAATTTGAAAATGAAATACAATAAATATGTTGGTGATCAATATATTATGTCAACACATATAATCAAATCAGCTAAGGAAATTGAGCGACACGGCTTCAATTCCTGTCAATCGGTGTAGCTAAATTTGCATGCACCAATAGAAATGGTGAACGCAAGTTATAAGCACACCACTAATTTACACACCAGGAAAAATCAAGCACAATTGACGGCTAAAGCGGGTAATTTGCGAATATCACGTGTGAATATTGGAATTTAAGCTACATATATAAAACAGTAAAGCACGCAATTATTCATTACACGCACTTATGTAGTAACCAAGGGTAAATTGCATGTTAATGATAGTATGTGGGTATTATGTAACATGTAACAACTCATTATTCATTATGAGCTATGTCAATTAAGTCGAGGTTTGAGACTTTGTAATCCACTTTTCCATTTTGCATCATGAAACAAAGCAAAAGCAGCTGTTGTGAACACGATGCAGATTGGAGAATTAATGGAAGAAAATGAAGGTGCGGGAAAGAACCCTAATTCAAAAATTGGGGATCGAATTGATGAACTGAAAATACGGATCGAATTGACATAATTCCAGCAAGGTCTGAGGAATTAAAAAAGTATAAGATCATAGATGAGTTCAATGAGCTAAAACTTCAGGGTTCTTTTGCAGATTATGTTGACAAGTTTGAGGAACTTAAGTCTTGTATGAGTTCAATAATGGGTAATTTTCTGAATAATATTTCATTGCCAGTTTCATGAGTGGGCTTAATGAGAGTTTATAGTCTTTTATCACTGTGTTTAATCCATTCACACTTCAACAAACAATTAAATTAGGGAAGAATCAACTTCATACCTTAGATGTTATAACAAGGAAGATCAAAGGTTCAGTCAAGGCAAACCTAGGAATAACTCAAACACTACAAAAAAACTCAGTTTTTCCGAGGGATTTTTCCCTCGAAATTAAGAAAAAATCCCTCGGTTTTGGTTAAACCGAGGAAAATTTCGAGGGAAAAATTCCCTCGAAAATCAGTTCCGAGGGAAATTAATCCCTCGAAATTACAAAACCGAGGGAATTCCGAAGGATTGTTTCCCTCGAAACAATTACCAGACAATCCCTCGGGAATCCGAGGGAACATTTCCCTAAGATTTTTTCAATTTTCGAGGGAATAAAATCCCTCGGAATTCCGAGGGATTTTATTCCCTCGGAAATGGAAAAAATTCGAGGGAAAATATTTCCCTCGGATGTTTCAAAATTCCGAGGGAACTTTCCCTCGATATTTTTAATTTTTTAATTTTTTTTATTAATTTTTTGTTTTAATTTTAATTCTTGTTTAATTATTAAAATTCCCAAAAAATTGAAAAAAGCAATTAAAGAAAAGTCAAAGAAATAAATCAATTATAATAAAAAAAAAATATTTGAAAATTTATGAATTACATGCGTTCGATAGAAACAGTAACAAAATTTATTACATAAATAAAAGTGTTCTATGGATGGGGAGGGGGAAACTGCTGCTGCTGYTGATAGGGAGCGGGGAACTGCTGCTGGAAACGAGCATACATCTCAGCCATCTGGGCGTTCGTCCGGGCCTGAAATTCCTCCTGCTCCCGGTGCTCCTCCGCACGCTGTCGCCTTTCCTCGGTTGCCTGCTGCTGCAACGCCTCAAGCTGCGCCCTCTGAGCCTCGAGCTCTCTGATCTGTCTTCTATCAGCCTGGGATGAGGAGGAGGTGGAAGAGTCGCCCTTCAGTAAACCCTTCGCAGCAGCCACTATCTTCCCATACGCGCCGGTRCCGTAAAGCCGTCCCTTCTTCAMACCGGCGACGCCGAGAAAAACCTGGTCCTRGTCAACCTCGTTACTCTCCTYCTGGGAAGACGCACGCTCCTGCTCCTGGGTCAGATGTCTCTCGTACTCCTCCTGAAATACAACTCGTTATTAAAATTTTACGTTAAAATCAAAGAATAAGTTAAAAATAAAAAAGAGACTAACGTTAATATTAGCAGATCTCGTGTCGATCCACGCGCCGTCTTTCTTCTGGTGCGTACGTTTAAAAAGATCGTAGCACGTAGCCGGCGAAC
>BMAC01000510.1:487851-514421 GCA_014905375.1 Phtheirospermum japonicum
CCTATTTTTTATTATTTTTTCTATTTTTACGATTTTAATTTTTTTAAAAAATTAATTAAACTTTCCGAGGGAATACAATTTCCCTCGGAATAATTCCGAGGGAATCCGGATCCCTCGGAATTATTCCGAGGGAAATTGTATTCCCTCGGAAAGTGAATTAATTTTTTTAAAAAAATAATAAATAAAACCGAGGGAATCAAATATCCCTCGGCTTTCCGAGGGACTACTTCGCTCGGAAAACCACCCGTCGGTCATCCCTCGATTTTTCGTTCGGTAAATATGGCGGGAACATTTGGCGCCCTGATTTCCGAGGGATTTTTCGAGGGAATGTAATTTCCTCGAAAAAAACTGAGGGATTTTTATTTTCCTCGAAAATTTCCGAGGGAATTCTGTTCCCTCGAAAAATCCCTCGGAAATTTGTTGTTTTTTTTGTAGTGAAATCAAAGGAGACCAAAAGCTTCTCCCACCAGTTTTACAAAGCCATATGCTCCTAACCCACAAAGGGATCATGTTAAGTTGCCCACTGCAACAGAGATGGCAACAAGAAGAGAAAGGGGGTTGTGTTACAACTATGACAAATAATTTACCCATGGCTACAGATGTAAGAATAAGGCAAACTACATGATAATAAGTGAAGAAGAATAATTGTCTTACTAGCAGTGACGTGAAGATATAGAAGAAGACAAAAAGGGAGAAGAGTTGGTTGAAATCCAGATGACCTTGAACTCTATAGTAGGTGAAACAGGACTAACTACTATGAGAATGTTTTACTATTTTGGAGTGCAGCAACTCCACATTCTTATTGACTCAAGCAGTACCCTGATCTTCATACAAGAGATCACTGCACACAGTCTGGGGTGTAGGCTAGAGGATGTCAGCCTATTATGGTAAAGGTGGCTAATGTCTAAAAGATGGTTAGATATCAAAAGGTAGTTGGGTTTTAATGGGCAATGCAGGGGCATAACTTCTCGCATCCTCTCAGGTTGCTACAACATGATGGGTCTAATCTTATATTAGGAGGGGATTGGCTCAAGTCTTGTGCTCTAATTGAGTTATACTATTAAAGAATGACACTTAGAGTCACTTATAAGGACAAGAGGGTCAAAGTACAAGCCCTTACATCTCAACCTGGGTGTAAGATGATTTATGGACCTGCACTTCACAAAATGGTCCATGAGGGAATGTAGGCTGATATTGAAGAACTATATTAGGTGACTATACATAAGCCAGACCAAGAGGAGAACTCCAATCTATAGGATTTGCTCACTAAGTAACAAGAGGTGTTTGAAGAACCTAAAGTCTTACCCCCTAACAGAGAGATAGAACACCAAATCCTACTCAAGCCAAACAGCATACCTAAGTACCAATGTCCTTAAAGGACCATACATGATCATAAGGATGAAATTGAGAGGATTTTGTAAGAGATGCTGGAAGCAGGTATTATTTAGAACAACAAGAGCCCTTTTGCTTCTTTAGTAATATTGGTTAAAAAGAGGAATGCTACTCGGAGACTATGCGTTGACTACAAGTACCTTCATTAGTTGACTATCAAACATGATTATCACATACCTATTATAGATGCGTGAATCGAACTTTTTGCACTTATTTTAAAAAAAGTTCGTTCACTAGATAACAAAGCAATTGTAAGTGAGAAGCTTGACTCGAGTCGAATCTCTCGAGAAAGACTAATCGGAAGTAAATTTTTGCATTTGACTCACGAATGAGAAAATAAAGAAAAAGTTATGCTAAATACGTGATCAAGTTTTAGTTCTTAAAGTTCTAATATCTAAGACGGTAATTTAAATAATAAGAAATAAAATCAAGAACTTTGAAAAAATTAATAAAATTGGGTTCTAGGGCTCTAAACTCGTCTCCACGATCAATTGACATTTGATCGAATACTTAATCTACAACTTAGAGTTGTCAATCTAAAATTGTAAATTAAACATCAACAATGTCAATTGATGGTTCTAAACTCATCTAAACACTAGACCCATGAATTCTAACCTACTATCATCAAGAAATCCAATAACACAAACTTAAAACAAGCATAAACATGATTAAAGATAAAAAGTTTGAAAGAAGACAGCAATGGAAAATGAGCTTTTAAGAACAACAAATATTTTCATATAAATTTCTAGGAATCATATAACTTAAAATGATAAGAAAATTCAAGAAAACCAACTACTAAAACAAGAACATCACAAATCCAACAAAAACTCATAAAGAAAGCAAACAAGAATTGGAACAATTAAAGAAAAGAAAATGAAAAACTCACTTAAAAACCGTGGTAGGGTTTCATCGTTCAAATGAGGAATGTACACGAATTAAGATTAAGTTCACATCCAAAATTCAAGCAATGCTTAAGAATCCATATTTTACTAAAAACTAAAAAGCTGGAAAATGAATGAAAAAAGTGGAGAAAATGAAGAGAAAAAGGAACATGATTGGGCATCCAAACCCCAAATGGGTTCAAAAGCTTTTATTTCTGAGAAGGGACACACACACACACACAAATATATATATATATATATATATATATATATATATATATATATATATATATATATATATATATATATATATATATATATATATATATATATATATATATATATATATATATATAAGTGGAGGCAAAATGGTAAATTTGCCCAAATGGTCGGGCTACCGATGCTGGAAAAATGGCCTCATCGATGGCGCGTCGATCAATGGCTTTGCTTCCCGGGTCTGAGTCTTGTTTTTGGCAAATTGAGCCATTTGTGATCATCTGGAACGCTCTTGGATTCGATCGACTATCCTAAAACAAAGAAAAGTAAAGTAATATAAAAATCTACAAAAAGTAAGAGAGAAATATAAAAAATGCTATAAAGACGACAAATGCTACGAAAACGCAAAATAAGAAAAAAAAAATACGACTAAAACCCGACTAAAGCACACAAAACAAGACACAAAAATATACAAAAATCACACACAAATATGTATAAAACAATGAGCTTCTAGATGAATTGCATGGGGCTAAGTAATTTTCAAAAACTGGTCCAAGATATAGGTATTTCCAAATATTGATGAAACAAAAACATAGGTTCCTTACTGCCTTCAGAACTCAAAATGGGCACTGTAAGTATCTAATAATGCCCTTTGGGTTGTGTAACGCTCCTTCCACCTTCCAAGCTTTGATTAATCACATCTTCAGAGATCAACTCAAAAGTAGGTATTAGTTTTCTTTGATGATATATTGGTTTACAACAGAAGCCTAAGAGCCTGTTTGGACTAGCATTTGTTGGGTTTCTAAATTCTGGTATTCAGAATTCTGTGAATAGTAATAATTCTTGTTTGTTATAGGATTCAAAACCCTTTACTTTTTACTGTAGATGTCAAATTATTTCTGGATGGTGGATGATAATGTATTATTATATTTTATTTAGTAATATTTAATCATTTAGTTGCAAGATATTGTTATTTTAGTATTTAATTTTTGAGTCTTAGAACAAACGTGTATTCGGTATTTTGAATCCCTAATCCAGGATTCGGAGTCCTAACCCAAACAGAGCCTAAAAGATCACCTGATGCACTTACAACAAGTGTTGATGAAGTTGAGGGAGCACCAGCTCTATGCAAAGAAGAGCAAGTGCAGTTTTGGGAAGAAAAGAATTGAGTACTTGGGCCACATTCCCAAGATAGAGTGTCTACTAACCCTGAGAAAGTAGCTAATATGAATCAATGGCCACAACCCAAGAATGTTAAACATCTCAGAGGATTTTTAGAGCTTATAGGATACTACAGGAAATTTATCAAATGTTATGAGGTCTTAAGCACACCATTGACAGAACTTCTGAAAAAGGACAACTTTAAGTGGAGTGAACAAGTTGAAGTAGTTTTCAAGGCACTTAATGAGGATATGATGACAACACAAGTTCTATCTTTGCCTGATGTCCAGAAGCCTTTTGTTGTAGAAACTGATGCAAGTGGGTCTAGAGTGGGAGAAGTACTCATGCAATAGGGAGGCCAATTTCTTACATGAGTTAAACCATATGCCCAAGGAACCATGCCCTTTTTATTTATGAGAGAGAATTTCTTGCAGTACTTATGGCAATATAAAAATGGAGGCATTACCTACATGGTAATAAATTCATCATTAGGACTGATCAACAGGCTTAGAGACATGTTAGATCAAAGGGTGATGACCCCCATTAAACAGGTGGATACTAAATTACTAGGGTTGAACTATGTAATAGAGTATAAGAAGAGAGGTGAGAACAAGGCTCCAGATGCCTTGTCAATGATGGGACCCCTAAAAGTTTGTTGTGATGCTATCACTACCGTAATCCCATCATGGGCGCAATAAGTGTCACACAATTACCAAGAATATTTATTTGTCTCAAGAATTCTGAAGGCTAATTCAATTGACCCAACTAGCTACCCAGATATTGTGATTCAAGGAGGGATGTTGAGATATAAAGAAAGGTTGGCAATGGGGCAAGATAAAGGGCTAAGAGGTTAGTTACTAGCTCATATGCATAACTCAGCCTATGGAGGACATTAAGGTATTCAGGGAACTTATACAAGGTTAAAAAAGGTTGTTTTACTGGCCAAAGATGAGATTATATGTGATTCATATGGTTGATGAATATGACAGTTGTAAAATGAATAAGCCAAAATGTGGCTCTTATCTTGGCTTACTACAACTCTTGCATATTCCTTAGCAAACTTGGACCCACATTACATTGGATTTTGTTGAAGGTTACCTAAATCAACAGGGAAGGATGTTGTGATGGTGGTGGTAGATAGGTTTACTAAATATGCTCATTTTATCACTCTATCTCACCCCTTTAAAACATTGTATATTGCCAAGATTTTCTTGGACTCGATCTACAAGTTACATGGGATGCCTGTAAGCATGGTCACAAACAGGGATAAGGTTATCACTAGCACTTTTTTCTAGGAATTATTTAAACTCATGGGAGTTAGGTTGCACTGACCTCTACTTATCATTCTTAATCAGATGGGCAGACTGAAAGACATAATCAAAGCCTGGAGAACTATTTAAGGTGTATGGTCCATCAAACCCTAAACAGTAGGCTAAATGGATACCACTGGCTGAATGGTGGTATAACACAAATTTCCACTCAGGCCTCAAACTAACCCTTTTTCAGACCCTATATGGATACCCAGTCCCCATGCTCAAAATGCAACCTTACTTGGATACCACTAATGCAGAAGTCAAGGACATCATACAGGAAAGGCAACAAATCACACGCACAATCAGAGAGAATCTCATACAAGCACAAAACATAATGAGATTGTATGAAGATAAACATAAGAGTGAGAGAACATTTGAGGTAGGGGACTTAGTTTTTCTCAAGTTACAACATTTTAAGAAAAATTCAGTCTCACTGAGAAGGAACTTGGAACTTTCTCCCTGCTTACTATGGGCCCTATCCTATAATAGAAAAGATAGGATTAATGACGTACCGTTTGCAATTACCCGAGGGTTCTTGTATACACCCAGTCTTCTATGTCTGGCTACTGAAGAAGAAGTTATCACTAGAAGATCTAATCTCTTTTGATCCACCAATCACAGATGTGGAGGGAAATTCCACTGGACTACTTGGAAAGTCGGGAGGTCAAACGACAGGGGCAGTGCGTCACCCATTTTTTGGGTTCATGAGGAAAATTTTGAAGCAACATAGACTATTTGGGAATATGCTAGCTACATTCATCGCAAGTTTTCTTCTTTTAATCCTCGAGGACTCGGAACTCAAAGTTGGGGAGGTGTTGTGAACACGATGTAGATCGGGGAATTAATTGAAAAAAAGAAAGATGAGGATAAGAACCCTAATTCTAAAATCGAAAATCGAAAATCGAATTGAGTGATTGAAAATACGGGCTAATGGTTCAGTTGTTTCGGATGTGATAGAATCGGGCATAACTCAAGGCCACGAAGGGAGCCACGTAACGGGTGGGATAACAAGCAAGGGAGCTTGAGGCCATCTTAGACGTCAAATTAATAGAAATCCAAGGGGCATTATTAATTTGTTAAATAAAATAGTTGAGTTGTTGAGTGGTTAGTTGTAGTCGTGTGTTGTGGTCCATTTTTTAGATATCTTGGGGATGGATAGTACTGTGATCTCCTTGTGTAATCCTTATTTACTGCCGCTTCATGGAGAATGAAAATAACTTTTGGATGAGAATAATTATCTACTCCTCTCAATATTATTCTCTCTCACGTCTTTTTCTCTCTCCTCCCTATCTTAATAGTATATAATTCCAGAAATTCATATATACAATTTAGTAAACACAACATTCAACATCGTGTGTTTATAAGTATGATAGATAGACTACAGTCGCAATGGACAAAGTAGGCCAAATTTAATGGAATAATGTGATATAAACCAAAATAAATAAATATTTTAATATTTTTAAAAAAATGTTTAAAATGTAATTAAATTGTAGTTTATATTAATATTATAATTTTATATTATTACCTAAAAGTGTTTTAAGATTATGGTATATGTATTAGAAATTATATTTTTTAACTTGAATTAAGATATTAATATATTTAGACAATAAAAATTAAAATTAAAAGAGGGAATATTTTGTTATTGTTATTAAATAAATATGCATCATATATTATATAATCTTATTTAAAATAAATTATACGGTCAAAAAAGTTACTAATTAATCGGTAATCTAATTGTTAAGTTTTAATATTAATTTTAAAAAAAAGTTCCAAGGGATTGATTTTCCCTCGGTAATTTAAATTTTTAAGAAATAAAAAAAATAATGAGATTACTCAACAATTAGTATTTTTTGTTATTCTAAGATATGGAATACAACTATGTAAGATCTTTTAAAAAAGAAAATGAAATCACATTAATTACAAATGAAGTGAATTTTCGATTTATCCTTGTAATAGTAATAAAATCGATCGTATCATATAAATTATTAAAACTACATGATATATGAATCAATAGAAATCTAATCGATGAGAATGATATATTAACGTCAAATTAATTACATTTGAAGTGTATGAAATGATATTATATATATTGGTTGCATTAATGTTATAAAATTATGAATACACTTTTATTTTTTAATATCCGAATTCAATATATATAATAGAATTTTCAACATGTATAATATAAATGTAATACTTTTAAATAATGATATATAATTATAATATAATTATTTGTAAGTATAATTTACAACTTTATGTGATATATATAATAAACATAAAACAAATTACTTACATTTATTACGCGTGGCTTGCAGATTAAGTCACCACTCCATCACCCTTGACATCAAGGGTTCAATAGACAATATATTGGAGTTAAAATGGCTATTGTTGTGGGTTTGGGCCGAATGACAAACTGGGGCGTCGATATTATTAAAAAAAAAAATTTTATATAAATTAACAAGGGATTACAAATCTCTAGGTATTACCAAAGGCTTAATTTCACTTGGTAAAATTGCAGAAAAATAAAAATATTTGCAGATTAGGTCACCACTCCATCACCCTTTACATCAAGAGTTCAATAGACAACATATTGGAGTTAAAATGGCTATTGTTGTGAGCTTGGGCCGAACGGCAAACTGGGGCATCGATATTATTAAAAGAATAAATTTATATAAATTAACGAGGGATTAGAAATCTCTTAAGTTGAGTGAGATAAGAGGTGGAAATAGCAGCACCCAATTTAGTTTTTCTGAAATATAACAAATAGAATGAGATGTATGGAGTGAAAAAAAACATCATATGTGTGTGTGTTATATACTCCAAATAATTATCTAATTTGTCATCTAGTTCAGCCCTAAATATACAATTATAAAGTTACCCCCTATTAAAATAATAATACTAATATAAATAATTTAGTAGTAGTAATAATAATAATAATAATAATAATAATAATAATAATAATAATAATAATTATTATTATTATTATTATTATTATTATAATAATAATAATAATAATAACCGTCAACACCACTCCCGCCAACCGCCAATCAATGTTTGACGGCCACTGGTTTTTCTGGCGACCCGTCCGATTGGTCGTAGGTTCGAATCCTACTTGGGGAGAATGTTAGGTTGACTAATGTAACTCATTGATAGTGGGCATCTCGGAGAATACCAGGGTGCCAACAGGATTCTTCTTCTCACAAAGGCGGAAAGGAGGACCGTTATTTCATATGTGACGACAGGCCGAACCAAAACAAGGCCGTATAATTTACGAGAAATAACAATTAAAAAATTTACTAACATATATTCTGAATTACTACATATATATTCATTCGTTAATAATATGTGTAGACTAGGTATGTAGCCACATTTTCACTTTTCCTAAACGAATAAAGATATAACATTAAGAAGTTTATTTCATGCATGATTCACTATATCATCAATTTTCAACTTATTAATTTTATGAATTCATAAAATTAATAAGTTGAAAATTGATGATATAGTGAATCATGCATGAAATAAACTTCTTAATGTCATATCTTTATTCGTTTAGGAAAAGTAAAAATGTGGCTACATACCTAGTCTACACATATTATTAACGGCTAAGATATTTCCGAAAAGTCGAAAACTAAGTGATAAGGGCTTTGTGAAATCTTCTAAGATGTTGACCGATTGAGAGATGGCTTGACTTGAAGAGGAGAACTAGAAAGACGGGAACTTGGCTTGGAAATCTTTCTCTGTTTTAGCTTATAGTTTCGTATCCAGGCACGGGAATCCACCCGCCCCCTAAATGATCGCTCAGTGATAAAGGAGGTAGGGGTGCAGAGAATAACAAGAATATTTCGAGTGGAACATCTTTCAGAAAGATGGTTCTAAAAATATAAAAAAGAATAGAATCAATCCAGGATTTGAATGGATGTTCTTTGTTGTCGGTGATTTGTGATGTTGTTAGGGTCGAATGGTTGTAATCGCCGACAGGGATGGTTGAGAAATAAAAAGCAGTGGTCGTGTAGTTCAAAAGCACTGTAACTATATAAAAAACACCAGATTTTGGACGGCTTAAACCATAGAATCCTCGCCAATCGAAAAAAGCAGTGATAGTGTAGTAAAAAAGCGCTGTAATAATATTAAAAAAAGTATAAAAGAACTAAAATATAGTAAAAATCCAAAATTCTTACTCGTATTTTAACAGTGTTCTTTATACAATAATGTAGTGCTAAAATTAATCACATGCGATGCTTTTAATATTCAGGTTTTTAAATTTAATTATATTTATTTATAAAATAAAATTTGTGATGCTTCTTTGTATACAGTCGCAGTGCTTTCTACTATCACTTCCTTTAGCAGTTCCGGAACATCTTCTTTCCATCTGTCTTCTAGTAGACCCGTAAGTCTCTGAAGGTCCTTCTTTTCTGTCCCACTAAGGTACCATTTGCATTACCAGAGCTAGTCCTTTATCCAGTTGAAACTGAGAGTGTTGAGCTTTTTCGCAGGTATTACCGAATGATTAATATTCATTCGGTAAAATTGCAGAAAAATAAAAATATGGGCGCGGATATACACCCCGAAATATTTTAAACAAAAATAGCATTAAATGAAAAGACTAAAACAACCTTACTCACAATATATAATTAAAATTTAAAAAATAAAGTTTATACAATTATATATATATATATAGGATTAGGTTCAAATGAGAACCATGTTCTAATTAAATGGATGAATCAGATTTTTTGTGTATTTCTTTATTTGATTAAAAGTATTAGAATTGTATAATAAAAGCACTGTTGGTGTGTATAACTTAAATACCAATAAAACAGTGTGATTGTATAATAAAAGCACTGCTGGTATATAATAAAAGTATTAGTTCGCATATAATGATATGGTTTCATTTGAACTCACACACACACACATACACACACACACATATATATATTATAAAACAAAAATATAAACCCTCGTAACTTCTTATTCATCCCTAAACCTCTCTCAATATCTAACAAAAACTCACATTAAAACTTACAAGAATGGAGGATAATGATAAGAACAAGATGAATAATGCTATTATTCTTGACATCTATGTGTTTTAGTCCTTTTTTCTCTTTTTTTTTTTGTGTATTACTATTTATTGGGTTGAAAATCGTGAATATGTTCGATTTGGTTTTAATGAACAATTGATGTATGGTCGAAAGTTCTGACCGAACATTATACATATGTTCGAATATGTTATTTGAACACTTGCATATTGTTCGATTGATATTCATGAATATGGCTTATATGTTATAAATTTTCGGCTGAACAGATGGCTCTGGTTCTACGAACCAGAGTAGAACACGATAATTTCTTTCAAAAACTTCAAACCCTAACCTAAATAATTGAATCAAACCCAATAAGAAACCTATCTCGTACGTTTGATGGCTCACCCCGTTCCATTATTCCTCTCAATAAATTATATGGATTTTTTAAAGCAATTTTTTCCTCCCCCTTCCCCCCCTCTTTTTCTTCTTCTCTGCGTTTTTCTTCCTTCCTTTCGTCGATTCTCTCTCTTTCTCCTTACTTTCCTTTTCTTTTCTTTTCCTTTTCCTTTTATTATTATTCTTTTTATTTTATTTTTTATTTTATCTTTTATATTATTTATTATATTATATGGGGTAAAATAGGGTATTTTTGGGGTTGATTTAGTAAAAAAAATGCATTTAAAATCTTTCTGGGGTGCTCTTATTAAACGGGATTAATTAATAATATTTTGGGGTGCGTATTCGCGCCCTAAAAATATTCCTAAATTTTCATCGGTAATTCAATCGTTATAATATTGAGATATTAATCTCTCTCTCTCTCTCTCTCTCTCAAATGATTTAAAACACCTCATTTTTTAGAACCATGGTTTAAAAAAAAAAAATCACTGAACAGACAATTTAGCACATTAACGATATTTGTACGGAATGTAACATTTACCCCTGACGTTTTGTTTTTGCCTGTGATTTCAAATACCATTGTGCTTTTTTTATTCATTTAAAATATAAATTGAATATTCGATCAATTCTCATCCTTTTGCCCATAACTAAACAATTAATATTGCTCATCTTTTAGGCAACCACACAAACCCACTTGGACATATCAACATCTTTATTTGCTAATTGTTTTTCATATCAAACTACATCCCTTACACAAATAATAATAATAATAAAATTAATGATAATAATAAATAAATAAATGAAGAAACAACTCAGATATATTGTCAGTACAACCTAATTTGTGACATTAATTTGGAAAAACAAAATGATGGGTCACATTAGCTAGTTCTTTTTAAGCAAAATCTGCTGGCAAAATAAACCCAACTCATATTTGCAGATATATTTGAGGACCACAAACAAAAGGGTCCACTTCCATAAATCATTAGATCAAGAATTTGAAGGTTTTCTTAGGCTTGTCCATGCATGGAATTTTTCACTTGTACACCACCCACATATATATATATATCCCTCAATCCTCATCCATATTTGTGGGCCTCCACAGACAGCAAAACTCAATAATTTGCGTGAGTTGGTTTTGGAACTGTTTCGTTATTTCCAATTCATGTTCACAAAAGTGTTGAGCAACATGAATAGTTGCATGAGATTAAATGTCGGTGAATGGTTTTTAGCAAGTTGCACTACTAGTATTATTAGGGTTGTGGACGAATCGAGTCGAACAAACTTATATTATTTGAGTTTGTTTGATTATGATCGACCCGGTGGCTTGACTAGTTGGCCGAACATTTCATTTATTATTTATTACGTCAACTTTGAATGATCGATCTCCATTTGGAGTGTCAAGTATATTTTGGACAATCTTATCCTAAAAACACTCTAGAAATTTTTTGTGAGTAAAATAAACGTATATTGATTAGCAAATGTAGATGGGTTTTCAGTTTTCACGAGTTTGGAAAGGAATTAAAGTGAGAATAATAAAATCATCTAAAACTAACATAGTTTTCTCTTTTCTTGTCGTAGGTTTCAACTTTCAAGTGTGTTTTTTTTAGTACAATCATTATAATCAGATGCGGTAACGCAATAATGTTACTCTATGGGCTGTAAATGAAATCCAGATTTGTATGGTGAAGAGATGCATTCATGCAATATAGGATCCTAGGTTCAAGGAATAGGAACATAGCATTAAATTGAACATCAGCACACACGTGTGAGTTATTAAATGCTGATGGCGAGATGTGGGCCTGGCCACACGTGGGTTTACGGTTTGGAATTGGACTTTTGGGTTAATAATGGCCCAACTATCCGGCAAAAAGAGGCCCTACTTTCTTTTCCCTTGGTTTTTCTGCTCATTAGTCATGTTCTGGGTCTTAAAACCTCAACGTGGGCTATCCTCACACCAGTAACCCTATATAGGGTAATAATCCATTAGTCCGGTTCTTCTATCAATAACTAACATTATTTATAGGAAAAACAAGGTTCCAATGCTTGCCTAGGCCAAGCCTAGGCGCAAAAGGTATTTTTATTTTTTTATATTATTTTAATTATTTTTTATTAATAAGTAAATAAAACAATATAACTTGTAAAGATTTTTTGTAATACTTTTTAATTTTTTTAACAAAATTAATTTTTAAAATATTTAAAATTAAGATATTACTTAATATTGTTAATTTTGTAACAATCTCGCACGATTGAATTCAAAATAAATATATTAAGATAGTTGAGTTTAACGAGGCGATCAATTGTAAGTTGACTGTCATCTCTCAACCTTTTTAAACCTTTTGCAAGGTGAGGCGTTTCAATAAAGTCTAAACCCTAGACGGGTTTAGGTGAAATTTAGGCGGCCTTTTAGAACACTGGAAAAATATTAAAATATATTCATTTTACCATATTCATGTACTGTGATCCAATCAAAAATTGACACATCACCCGTCTTTAAGAATTAAGAATCTTTTTAAATAAATCTATTGATTAGTAAAAAAATTACTACCATAACTATAACGTAGAAGTTTCCTTATTTATAATGTCAGTCTACCAACATGTGTCATTTTATAGTTGGGGCATGTTTATTCTTTTCCTCCTCAGTTGTAAATTTAGTGGGATGGGTGAACGACACATGACAGGATGACATATATCTAAAATAAAGGTCATCAATTTTGAATAATCTATATCACCTCTAACAAAAAGGACTTTCTCATTTATCTACACAAATAATCTCATCACTACATGGAATCGTTGTTAGTTCAAATGTGTATTATATCAGTATAATAACTTTACAAATGAATAATTAAAAAGTATATTTGTTTTCTCAACAAAATATTTATTAATTTATTGAAAAATAAGCATATTTTATATCGATAAATTTAGTTACACCTACAATACTTATATATATATATATATATATACTAGTTTAACACTCACATATTATGCGAGATTTGAAAATGAGTAACACTCATTAAAAATACTAAACGGATAATATTGAAAATGGTACACACACATTGTTTTTCTATTTACAAAAAGATTATTTTTCAAAATAAACAAGAGTATTATTTGTTCTAATTACAGTAAGACTGGTGTTCACAATAAATAAATTTAAGTATTTTTACCCGATAGTCACGAATTAAGTATTTTTACCTAATAGTCACGAAATTAGTTGTAAGATATAAGAAAATATCCTTGAAAGGAAACTTATAGAAAATTGAATTTGTAAAAATGTAAAACATACAAAAACACCTGTGTGTTGCTGATAATTCTATTAAGAAATATCGTATATCTAACTTGTATTATGTGCAATATTATTTTATTATTATTTTATATTTTTTTCTGCACATTAATTTGTTCATGTTATTAAATAATATGTTTATCAATGCATTATATTGGAATTAGATAGGGAGATCTAAAATATATTTAATATTTATTTTTCTAGGTGGAAAGATTTATTATTATTATTATTTTATTTTTTTTTTGTAGTGTTTCTCTCTCTCTCTCTCTGTCTCTCTTTTTTTNTTTTTTTGCGTAATAGTTTTTCATATATAATCTTAATGTTATTCTCAATACATTATATTAGGATTAGATATCCAAATTTAAGTTTTTATATTTTAAATTTAATTTTTTTTGTAACAATCTTATATAACTCGTATTCTTTTTAAATAGACTATTTAATATTCTAAAAATAAAATTATTTCAACTTTATTATAAATAAAATTAATTCAACTTATATAGATTTTTTCTAATTAAATATGACTTTTTTTTTTATATATTAGTTGAATAAAAGTAAGATATTAAATCAGACAAAATATGATAAAGAAAATATTGAATTAAGTAACATACAATAAAAAAAATATTGAATTAGGAGATATATAATAATAACAAATATATTAAATTAGATAAAAATATAAAAAGATATTAAATTAGAAAATATATAATAATAATAATAATAAATTAGATAAAATATAAAAAAAATATATGAAATTTGATAAATATTTAATTCGATGACATCGAAACACCATAATTTTTTCCAAAAATAACAAAGCATGAGAAACAGACATTTTCATCAATATCCGGCACAAGTCGAATCAAAAAGAGGATCCCATCTGCTGAATGTGATTGACTACCATATCTTCAAATAATTTTAAAATCAAAAGTATTACTTTAACCAGAAGAATACATATGGCCCCAAAATCTACACAGTTTGGCACAATATCACACACTTCACAATTTATCTATATTTCATTAATTTAGATATACCAATACGAATTGGTATTTATGGCGTAATTTTATATGAATCACTCATGTAAATTAAGGTATGCCGGTTTCAAAATATATGGGATTTTTTGTCACTCAACTATTGTTTTCGTAAACCAATTTATTTATTTTTTATATTATTAAAATAAAAATAAGATATTAAATAGACAAAATAATGATAAAAAAATATTGAAAGGTAATATATAATAAAAGGAAAATATTAAATTAGGAAATCTATAATAACAGAAAAATATTAAATTAGGTTAACATATATAAAAAAATAATATTAAATTAGGTAGATATTAGGTTCGGTGACACCGAAGTACCATAATTTTTTTCGAAGCTAACAAAGAATAGGAAACAGACACATAGGATAAGAAGATTCTGCATTAATATATAAGGGATATATATCACCCCTTTATATTAATGCAAAATCCTCCTAACCTATGTGTCTGCTTCGTATGCTTCGTTTGGCAAATAAAGAATTTCGGTGCTTCGTTTGCTTATGTGTCATCCAAGCCTAATATTTACCAAATTTAATACATTTCTTTTTATTGTATCTTACCTAATTTATTTCTCTTATTATACTTTTCCTTATTCAATACTTTCATTTGATTCTCCTAATATAAAAATATAAATAAGTCATATATAATTAGTAGATAAAATCTAAATTAGTATTTTTTATTAAAAGACAAACTACATATGATATAATTTTAATTACAAACAAACTTTATCATTAAAATAATTTAAATAAGTTCTATTGATAACATAATTTAAAACAATTTTATTTTTTGAGTTTCAAATCACCCCTATATATTAATGCAAAATCTTTCTAATCTATGTGTCTGTTTCGTATGCTTCGTTTGGCAAATAAAAAATTATGGTATTTCATTTGCTTATGTATCATCGAAACCTAATATTTACCTAATTTAATAATTTTATTTTTATTGTATCTTACCTAATTTAATTCTTTATTATTGTATTTTACCTAAATAAGTCATAGATAAGATCTAAATTAGTTATTTTATTTAAAAGATAAATTACATATGAAATTACTTTAATTACAATAAATAATTTATTATGTAAATAATTAAATAACTTTTATTGATAATATAATTTAAAATAATTTAATGTTTGGAGTTTCAAATATTCTATATAGGTAAAATATGAATTATTTACAATAATCTAAGCATGTAACTAAATATTAGTACTGTATTCAATCTAAATATAAAAATATTAAATTATATACTAATAATTAATATATATTGATTAAACACCAGTACAATGTGTCACAGGTTGAGAGTATACTACATTTTGAATATCTTAAAGTATGTAACTAATAATTATTAGCGGATTTATTCTAAACATTAATATATGAAATGATTTAATAATAATAATTAATAAAATAGTTATTAGACACGGGTTTAGAATGTGACGCATTTTGAATTTTTGTAAGTAAACTAAGATTATTAATGAATTTAATTTAAACATCAAACACAAAATCATTTAATATTTACAATAATTAATAAATAGATTAGACATTTACAGGGCACGGGTTGAGAATACATTATTTTAATTTTTATTTTAGATTTACAATTCTGCAACTATCAAAAATATTTTTTATATTTATCTTTTGATAAATCCCGTGTAATACACGGGTGTTAAACAAGTATATATTAATGCAAACTCTTCATAATTTACGTGTCTGCTGCGTATGCTTCGCTTGGATAATAAAAAAATTTGGTGCTTCGGTTACTTGTGTATCATTCGAGTCTAATATATACATAATTTAATATTTTTCTTTTATTTTATCTTGCCTACTTTTTTATTTTTTTTTATTATATTTAACCTAACTTAATATTTTTTTTTATTATATTTCGTCTAATTCAATAACTTTCTTTTATACTCCTAATATAAAAATATAAATAATTCATATATAATTACTATAAAAAAATATAAATTAATTATTTTAATTAAAAGATAAATTACATATGAAATAATTTTAATTATAGAAAAAACTTATTTATAAAAATAATTAAATAAATTGTAGTTATAATAAAAATTGAAACAATTAATTTTTTAGATTTTAAATATTCAGTATAGGTAAATTATGGTATATTTGCAATAATTGGAGTATGTAACTAAATAGTAGTAATGAATTCAATCTAAATATAAAAAAATAATATTATATAATAATATTTAATTAATATTTATTAGACAATTGCACGATGCGATAAGGCTTGAGAGTATAACACATTTTGAATTTTTCAAAGAATGGAACTATAATTATTAACAAAATTAATCTAAACATAAAAATATAAAATGAGTTAATAATAATTAATTAATATAGATTTGAGATGGGTTGAATATTTGACATCTTTTGAATTTTAATAAGTATGTAATATAATTATTAACGAATTTAATCTAAATATTAAATATAATATTAATTAATAATTATAATAATTAATAAATTGAACAGGCCACGGGTTGCGAAAACATCCTTTCAATTTTTTATTTTAAATTTATTACTTTATAATTTTATAAATATTTTTATATTTAGTTTTTTATAAATCCCGTGTAATACACGAATGTTAAACTAGTATATATATATATATATATATATATATATATATATATATATATATGAGAAATAATACTTCATTTTAATAAATAAAGTATAACTATTGGTAATTTAATCATTTGTATGAACTTTTTAGTATAAAATAAAATTATATTTAATTGGAAACTTAAAATTACATAAGATTCTCATATTTTAATAAACATTACTTATAAGTCTTAAATAGTACTAATAATATATAAATTAAATAACGCATGTGGATATTCTCAGATATATAATACTAGTTTTACACCCGCGTGTTACGCGAATTTTGAGAAATATTTATTTATTGACATGAACAATATCGTTCTTGTCGCAAAATATAAATTTCAATTATTTTTTACACTTTAACTCTTGATATATGACATAAAGCTGGCTCGTAAGTTACAAAAAATTGTAAAATTATACTTTTTAAAATTGTGTGATATNNTATATATATATAGAGAGAGAGAGAGAGAGAGATAGATATAGATAGATACATGGGTAATTAAAATATGAATTTCGTATTTTCAACTTGTGTCTAACATACTGGTGCCCGTATTAATAGTTGTATTAAAATATAAAATAAAAAAACATAAGTAATTATAAAATTACATAAGTAAAATATAAAAACTTATAGTTATTTTGAAGTTAATCAAACTTTATTATATTTGTATCTAATTTAAAACTATTTTGAGATTTATCTTATTATATTTTATAAAACTTTCTGTCATACTTTTTATTTTTAAATATATTAATTAATTATGCACGATTAAATATTTATTTCTCTATATATGGTTTACTTACTTTCATAATTTTTAACCACTTACATTGTTATTCTATACATATTTAATTTCTTTATTCTTCAAAAATTTATTAAATAGTTTTAAAACTATATTTTATTATATAAATTTATATATTTTAAGTTTTGAGATTTATTTATTCTTATATTATATTATAACATTTTATATTTGTCTATAAAAGTCCTCAATTAGTTTTGTGGCTCTACACCTCATTTTTTGAATACCTTTTTTTAGTAGTTTTTTTATTTTATAATATTTCTTTTTTTTTTAAATCTATAATATTTTTATAGAATAATAATAATATAGAACAAAATGGAGGATTATTTAGAATATAGTCTTTTTTTCAATAATATTATACCAAAAGCTGAATTATTTATTTCTCTATGTGCATTTAACTTACTTTTATAATTTCTTGACGACTTAAATTATTATTCTATATATCTCTAAGTTTTTATTTTTTAATTTTATTAAATATTTATAAAAATATAAACAATTTTTTATTATATAATTTTTTTTTGATATCAGGTTTTGAAATTTATTTAGTATAATATTATTATATTTTATATTTTGTCAACAAAAGTCCTCGATTAATTTCATGGCCAGGCACCTCATTCTTTTAATACCTTTTTAGTTATTTATTTCATTATTAGGTATTTTTTTTATATTATTTTATATATTTCATATTTTTAATTTTCATATTTATGAAATAATTATTTAGAATTAATGACACTTTATTATATCTTTATTGAACAATAATATTATAGAATAATTATTTAAATATTATTATATATTTAATTAAATCACTCTATAATTTTTAAACAACTTTTATTATTACTTCATAATATTTTTAAGTTTTATATTTTTAAAAATTGATTAAATCTTATATGAGTTTATTATATAATTTTCTTAGGTTTCAAGTTTTGATATTTATATAGTATTATATTATAATATTTTATATTTTATCTACAAAAGTTTTCAATTAATTGGGTGGCCCGACACATAATTTTTTTAAATACTTTTCTTGTTTGGTAGTTTTTATAATTTTATACGATTTATTTTCTCTTTAGATCTATGAAATCATTATTTAGAAGTTAATCATATTTTATTATATTTTTATAAAATAATTATTTATTTACTTTTATGAAGAACATACCAGAATAATATGTTCTATTCACCACAGACCACCCGAGCCTCCATACACGAATTTGGCTTTTTGTGGTAGTTTTCTTCAATCTATATTAATTTATATTTCTTCCTTCTTTAGATTTATGAAAAAAAATATTCATAAGCTAATCACATTTTATTATTTTTTATAGAATAATAATATTTTAAAATAATTATATGACTTTTTTTAATATTTAATTAACTTGATTTATAATTCTTAACGATTTATATTATTATTTTATATTATTTTTAACTTTTTTAATCTTTGAAATTAATTAAATAATTATACGAATACATGAATAGTTATTATATAATTTTTCCTAATTTCAAGTTTTGAAATTTATTTAGTATTATATTATAATATTTCTTTTTCTTTTCTTTTTCAAACTTATGAAGTAAGTTTTAGAAGTAAATCATCCTTTGTTATATTTTTGTTGAATAATAATATTATAAAACAAAATAGAATATTATTTAGAATGTAGTCTTATTTGCAATAACACTAAACTAAGAGCTGGGCAGCCGCGTTATGTGCGAACATAAAATCAAAAAATCTTGAGTTCACATTTCAGGAATGCTTGTTTTTCTTAATTGATACATTATGACACATGAGCTGCCATGTAAACTTCGAACTTAGGTGAGAAGCGATACGTGTCAACTGGTCATTCGCAGGAGTGTTCCCAAACCTTTTGGTGAACCAATAAATTTTTTAGACTCGTGATGCATCAGGAGTCGACATGTTAAAAACTAAATATAGAAAGCGCGACACATATCATTCATAGCAACGATAAAGCGACGAATAAGACAAAGTTCAATGCAATTTAGTGTAATAGGGTTGATGTTATTAGTTTTTGTTGACATTTTTTAAATAATGTAAAATTTTGATAATAGTAATAAGTAATATCCATTTAGGTCAAACATTTCAAAATATATGTTATTATGATTATAAATGATAATGGCCAGCTCTCTGGGCCGACTCTAGCCCGCCCCTAAGGGTTGGTCTTATATTTTGCAGGCTCTTATAACAAAATATACTTTTAGTTTTGTCCTAAAATTTTGTATGTTTTATAAATATATATTTGAGAATTATGTAACATACAATCAATCTATTCTTCGATTTCATTTTGGTAGGCTTGGTCGATAGCATTAGAGTTTTTTTTAATACTATCAGAATCTAATATATTATCTCATTTATTTATTTAACTTTTAATCTTAGCTAATTCAAATACATTATCTGATCTGATTCATAAAAGAAAATATCTCATTTATCATTTAGTCTTTGTAAGCAACTAAATAAATACTAATCTTTGCTCACCCATTTTTAGAAGATTATACTATATTAGTATTTAATTTGGATGACTTGTTGTGATTTACTACTCCGTCTGACTCATTCTATCTGTCGTAATTGACAATTTCACGGAGATTAATAAAAATAATTAGTGTTATAATTATAGGTATCAAATGATTAAAAGTGTGAAATAATAAATGTAGGGGTAAAAACAGTAAAATAATATTTACTTTTTATTAGGAAAGTAAAAAGTAACAATGATTATCTCTTGAAAATGTAAATGCGACATATATAACAAGACAAAAAATAAAATCCAAATTGCAACAAATAAAACTAGACGGAAGGAGTATGTGTTTAAATCTTTATTATTATTATTATTATTATTATACTATTACAATTATATTACTTGGAACTTTTACGGTGCCCTCACGGTACCATTCTTCACTCAATTATAACTATTTGATCAAAAGTTGGTTACAAATATTAATAAATGAATGAATGAAAATGTAGGGGTGGGGGCATTGTGCCTCCACGACACCGTAATTATTTTCTATATTATTATTATTTAGCCTTTTTTCTTTGGTTAAGAAAATCGGAGAGTTTAAATTCATAAGTGCATAACACCATCTAATAAATTAAAACCATGACCATGTGAGCTAGGGATGAGCTTATGTTTATAGAGTCCTCATAAGCCATAACATCATGGCTTTTTAGCCCCGGCCCTTAAGGGTAAGGGTCTCTTAGGTGTAGGTACTACGGACGATAATTATTGACATCTCTAATTTTGACACTTTAAAATAATATTTCAATATGTATATTTACTAAAATAAGCACATTATGTATTACTAAAATATTTTAAACTTTCTAAAATAAGTCGTACTTTAAACTTCCGTATATTTCATACTTACTGATTAAATTTTTAATTTTATAAATTTGTATAATATTAACTTTTGTATATTTGACGTTGTATTCAACAAAATTTGAAATATATATGTATGTAAAAAAACTGAATTATAAAAGTTTTAACTACCTAGTATCGAACCCTCTTTATTAATGCTTTAGGTTATGTTTGGTTTCAACTCCAAAATATCTGAATTGAGATTTCGAATTTCAATTTTCGTATATTATATGATTCAAAATTTCAATACTCAACCAATAATTTTTTATATCTAACCATACACTCATCTTTTCATTCCATCCATATTACATTTAAATAATTATATATTATTAAATACAATATAAAAATAAATTATTAACACTTTTCAGACATGATTTGACATCAAATACATATATTTTCATTTAATTTAATACATGATTTAACATCTATATTAAAAAGTAAAATATTCGGGGAGTCAGGAGTCATCTAACGGACAATTTTTTTTATTGTTTATAGAAATCTAAATATTCAAGATTTTGAATAGCCAAAATTCAAAATCTCAAATATAATCCAAAATCTTCGAATGTAATATTTTCCCGATTAGTACCGAACCCGTTTATATATTTCCAATCAACTGTATTTTATCTTGTCAACTTTGACAGAAACTTCATGTTTCATGATATAAGCACTCATATGGATTAAATGATATACTAGGTTTTTTCTTTATTACTGAAATTATATATTAATGTTGATTTTACTATTTTAAGGAAATTACTGTTGTGTATGTATGTATCACCTTTGATTTTACTGATGCCCGACGCAGAATTTAACTTGATGTATTATTATAACTAAAAACTAAAACATATTAGGCATTTTCGTATGATTTAATAATTTTTGTTATGGTACACATTTAAATTAGTCTTTTAAATATACATATAATTATAAGTTTTGTGTAAATTTTTTGACGAGTACAAATAATATACGTAATTGGTATTTTGAATAGCGTAATGATATTTCGATTAGCGGATATTCGTTAATTTTAAAATTTAGAAAACAAATATTTAATTAATAATTTTATAATTAAATAATTAAATACTGTTAAATATAATATTAAAAGATATTACCACTTACTTTTCAAATATTATAATATTTACAATAAAAAATAATTTTTTTTAAGTTTTATAACAAATAAAAATTCTTAATATACTTAAAAAAAATGCATTAGGATTCAAACTTGTTGTAAATTGGATTAATTCTAATTTAATGGTACAGCGTAAATTCGTGTTAACGAATTGTATAAGCTTAATCTACGTGTCGTGTAGATAATTATAGCCTTTTGAATTTCTCAAATTCATTTATTGGTGAGTGGGAAATGGTGTTTGGAAGTTGAATGGGTGCTTTTATGCTTTAATGTTTATCCCACATTGAATAATATCATTCAATGTGGAAGAGGATTTAAAAGTGTTTAACTTTTAATGAGTGGACATCAAGTGAGTTAGCGGGTATTGTGGGTTTTGTGTGAACAAAGTTTACGCGGGCTCCTGGACTTGGGTTCGCCCGTYCGCCTTCGGCGAAGCCGATGGCGGAACCGAGCCCGGTCCCGGTCCCGGACCTCGGTCTTGGGTCTTGGGCAATTGGTCCGAATTGGGTGGTTCGTGTGTGTGGTCCTGATTCGACCCATGCTTTCTTTTTTGAACCTACACGCACCTGAGAATCTTTTGAACTCACTCCTGACCGTTACAAAAACGGCTACCTGACCATTCAGACGTTTCCAAAACGTACGAATTCAAACTTGCAATGCATCTGTACGCTAAACCTGTCCAGGTTCTTGCTGCCAGATGACTGCCTGTTTGAATGACTTAATGACGCCTTTAAGGACGTTATTAAGAGGGCTGTAACCTCCCGCTGGCAACCCTATAAAAGGGTGAGGCTCCTGTATTTGCATGTTTACACTTTCCATACGCATGAACACCTGAACTCAACATACTCACATCTGAAACTTAAGAACACTCTGCATAATTTTCTGCATATCATTATATAACTCAGTCTAAGTTCTGTCCAGTTCGCCGGTGCTTTGGTTTATAACGGTGCGGTTAAACCAAAGACGTAGTCGTTTCATCTTTGGGAACGATTTGCCAAAAACGAAGAAGCATTACCGGGGCAATTTCATTTTGCGGAGAGAATGTCTAACTCGACTCGACTTTTAATCGTTTTCTGTTCTTTTCTTCTTTTTCCAGTTTACTTTTCCTTGTTTGTGCTCGTTTCTTTGTAAACGTAGTTTATTTTCCAACAATCGCAAAACGAATTTGTATTTGTAATTTTTATTTTCTGTAATTTGTAATCATTACTGGGAAGATGTCAACCTCCAGCACTCTGTCAAGCAACACTATTCCGGCCATCACCTCCACTACTTTGGCGACGACCACTGCCCCTGCAGTCACGATCACTTCAACAATTGGCGTGTCTTCGCCAATCATGAACACTACTCAAGTTAAGTTAATTATCAACCCAGGAACCCTTGACTTCTTACTCGAGACGCTGACAAAGCGCCTGGCCAAGTCGAACTCATCCACAGCTTCGGCTGTTGGAACGATCCCTTTTGGGATAGGGACTTCGGTCCAAAATATGTCAGCTCCATCTGTGACCCATTCCATTGGGATGACAGGAATCTCGGTTTCAAGTTTGTTTGCAACTGCTCCCCAAACAAATTCAACTGTTTTGAATACCCATTCAACGGGTTCGATGGGGACTTTTGTACCAACGATGACCGCTCCGGTGCACTCCTCTCGGATCATGCCCGCCGCGGAGAAGCCTCCAAAATTCAATGGGGAAGGCTTCAAGAGGTGGCAACAAAAGATGCTTTTATACCTCACGATGCTTGGCTTCGCTAACTTCGTGAAGGAAGACGAACCACCTACTCCGGACAAAGACGAGACTAGTTTCCATGTTCACGCTACCTACGATAATTGGCACAATGGGGACTATCTGTACAAAGGCTTTCTCCTGAGTAGCCTAGAAGATAGTTTGAGTAATTTGTACTCGGACGCAAAGACCTCCAAAAATATCTGGGAGGCACTTGAGAAGAAATACAGTTCCGACGAGGCTGGAACTAGGAAATTTGTAGTCACGAATTTCATGGACTACAAGATGATTGATTCTCGCCCGGTTATGGAATAAGTTCAAAAGTTCCAAATGCTGGTGAATGACGTCCACGTCGAGGGGATGATACTTCCTGATACTTTCACGGCTTCTGCCATGATTGATAAGCTTCCTCTAAGTTTGAAAGACTTCAAGACGTATCTTAAGCACAAGCGAAAGGTGATGTCTCTTGAAGATGTTATCCGGAAGGTGCGAATTGAGTCCAAAGTTCGAGTTCAGTACAAGAATTCGAAAAGTTCGGATGAACCTCGGGTGAACCTACTTGAATGAGGAGACAACTCTAAGAAGAGGCCGCGTACTGACAACTCTAAGCCTAAAGCTCCATCATCTAAGAAGTTCGAAGGCAATTGTTATAATTGCGGTTATCATGGACACATGTCTAAGAACTATCGCAGGCCTAAGTAGAAGAAGGCCAAGCCGAGTGCCCAACTAGCCGATAGGGAGCTGACAAGTGATGATCTCATTGCGGTCATCACTGAGGAAGCTAACATGGTCGAGAACCGTGGTCAATGGTTCATCGATACTGCTGCAACTAGTGATGATCTCATTGCGGTCATCACTGAGGAAGCTAACATGGTCGAGAACCGTGGTCAATGGTTCATCGATACTGCTGCAACTGCCCATGTGTGTGCAGGCCGGAGCTTGTTCTCCGAATACCATCCCTGTGAGGAAAGAAAGCTGAACATGGGAAACCAAGCGTTTTCGCAAGTTGCAGGTGTTGGCTCGGTTGTCCTAAAATAACCTCTGGCAAGGAGATCACTTTGAATGAGGTGCTGCACATTCCGGACATCCGAAAGAACTTAGTCTCTGGTTCAATACTAGTTAGTCGTGGCTTTAGACTTTTATTTGAGGCTAATAAGTTTGTATTGTCTAAGTTTGGGACACCTCTAGGTAAGGGTTACCTTACAGATGGTTTGTTCAAACTAAGTGTAATGGCTATACGCCCAAAACAAATCATTAATAAAATTGGTTCTGATTCCTCTTACTTGACTGAGTGCTCTATTTTATGGCATTGTAGATTAGGCCACGTTAATTTAAATGCAATAAAACGTTTGTCAAATCTCAATTTACTTAAGGTAAATGAATTTGTTAATAAAAGTAAGTGTGAAATTTGTGTAGAAGCAAAAATGACTAAATTACCGTTTAAATCGGTAGAAAGGAGCACGACACCTTTAGAATTAATTCACACGGATGTATGTGACTTAAAGTTTGTGCAAACTAGAGATGGTAAAAAGTGTTTTATTACTTTTATTGACGATTGCACAAGGTACTGTTGCCTTTATCTTTTGAGAGGTAAAGATGAGGCTATTGAAGCTTTCAAGAACTTCAAAAATGAAGCCGAAAATCAACTTAACTGCAAAATCAAATCTATCCGGAGTGATAGAGGAGGGGAATACATAGCTCCGTTTGAGGAGTTGTGCAACGAAAGTGACATAATTCATCAAACTACAGCTCCACATGCACCTCAATCGAACGGAGTTGCAGAACGCAATAATCGTACTTTGAAAGAAATGATGAATGCGTTGTTGATTAGTTCTGTGTTACCTCAGAACATGTGGGGGGAAGCTGTTTTAACAGCTAACTATATCCTCAATAAGATTCCACTTAAAGGAAGGGACGAAACTTCCTATGAGTTGTGGAAAGGAAGGAAATCTTCTTACAAATACCTCAAAGTGTGGGGGTGTTTAGCGAAGGTAGAAGTGCCTCTACCGAAACAAGTGACAATCGGACCCAAAACGGTTGATTGTATTTTTACTGGCTATGCACTAAATAGTAGCGCCTATAGATTTATAATTCATAGGTCAGATGTTCCGGACATGAATATCGGAACTACCATTGAGTCAAGGAATGCGATATTCTTTGAAGATATCTATCCTTGTAAAGATAAAGCTACGTCCAGTTCAAACACTGATAATGCTGAAGGAACTACAAGTCACGAACTTGTGGGGGTTGAACCTAAGTCTCGTAAACGACCCGGTTCAGAACTTGAAGCTCTAACTCCTAGACGGAGCACTC
>BMAC01000510.1:517177-575467 GCA_014905375.1 Phtheirospermum japonicum
ACGTCATTAAGAGGGCTGTAACCTCCCGCTGGCAACCCTATAAAAGGGTGAGGCTCCTGCATTTGCATGTTTACACTTTCCATACGCATGAACACTTGAACTCAACATACTCACATCTGAAACTTAAGAACACTCTGCATAATTTCCTGCATATCATTACATAACTCAGTCCTAGTTCTGTCCAGTTCGTCGGAGCTTTGGTTTATAATGGTGCGGTTAAACCAAAGACGTAGTCGTTTCATCTTTGGGAACGATTTGCCAAAACCGAAAAAGCACTATCGGGGCAAATTCGTTTTGCGGAGAGAGTGTCTAACTCGACTCAACTTTTAATCATTTTTTGTTCTTTTCTTCTTTTTCCAATTTAGTGATTATTTTACCTTTCCCTGTTTGTGCTCGTTTCTTTGTAAACGTAGTTTATTTTCTAACAAAACTTTCGACAAATACTAATTCACACATGTGACGTGTGACTCACTGTTGCTTTCTAAAATATGTACATTCAGAATAAAAGATCGTTACTGTATTCGTCCAAGCAAGCAGCAACAAGATTAATAAATAGCAACTTTGCATTTCATGGATATACATATATATTAAAATGATGCCTTTATTGACATTTGACATGGTCGGCCCACAGTCCTTTTGCATCAAAGGATTGGTAGCGATAGTTGGGCCTGTATGAAATTAAGGCAAGTTTCTTCTACTTACCGAGTTGCAATTCTTAAAATTATTAATCAATTTGTATTGGCTATTTTCACTAGCAACTGCGAATTTTGAATTCTATTATTTAGAATTTATCTTGAAGTATTTAAAATTATGTTAATATTAATAATTTTTATTTATTATACAATTTAAAATTATTTACTTTTTATTATAAATATCTAGTTAAAAAGTGGATGATAATGTATTATCACCCCTATAAATTCATGCAAAATTCTCATAATATATGTGTATGTTTCGTATACTTCGTTTGAAAAATAAAAGAATTTGGCGCTTTATTTGCTTATGTGTCATCTGAACTTAATATTTACCTAATTTAATATTTTTTTTAATTATATCTTACATAATTTAATTCTTTTATTCTATTTTTTCTTATTCAATACTTTCCTTTGATCTCCTAATATAAAAATATAAATAAGCCATAAATAATTAGTAGATAATATCTAAATAAGTTATTTTAATTAATAGATAAAATACATATGAAGTTTTACAAAAAAGCTTTATTATGAAAATAACTAAATAAGTTTTATAATTGTAGTTTCAAATATTCTATATAGGTAAAATATGAGTTATTTATAATAATCTAAGTATATAACTAAATATTAGTAATGTATTCAATCTAAACATAAAAATATTAAATTATACACTAATAATTAATAATCATTTATTAGACACCGGTACAATGCGACACGGGTTGAGAGTATGACATATTTTGAATATCTCAAAGTATGTAACTAATAATTAGTAACAAATTTATTATAAACATTAATATATATAATGATTTAATAATAATAATTATTAATAAAATAGATTAGACACATGTTTAAAATGTGATGTCTTTTGAATTTTTGTAAGTATGTAACTAAGATTATTAATGAATTCTATTAAACATCAAATACAAAATTATTTAATATTTATTATAATTAATAAATAGATTAGACATGTACAAGGCACGGTTGAGAATACATTATTTTAATTTTTTATTTACATTTAAAATTATGTAATTATCATAAATATTTTTTATATTTATCTTTTGATAAGTTCTTTGTAATACACGAGTGTTGAACAAATATATATTAATGCAAAATCCTCATAATCTTTGTGTCTGCTTCGTATTCTTTGCTTGAATAATAAAAATATTTGGTGTTTCGGTTGCTTATGTGTCATCAAAGCCTAATATATTCCTAAATTAATATTTTTCCTTTTATTGTGTCTTGCCTAATTTATCATTTCTTTTTTATTATATTTCGTCTAACTTAATAGTTATTTTTTATTATATTTTATCTAATTCAATAATTTTCTTTTATACTCATAATATAAAAATATAAATAAGTCATATATAATTAGTAGAAGAAATCTTTTAATTGAAAGATAAATTATATATGAAATAATTTTAATTAAAAAATAAACTTATTGATGAAAATAATTAAAAAAATTATATTTATAATAAAAGTTGAAATAATTTATTTTTAAAGTTTTAAATATTTTGTAAAGGTAATTATGATACATCTGCAATAATTGAAGTATGTAAATAAATATTAGTAATAAATTCAATCTAAATATAAGAAAATAGAATTATATGATAATAATTAATTAATATTTATTAGACAATGATACAATGCGAGAAGGCTTGAGAGTATGACACATTTTGAATTTCTCAAAGTATGTAACTATAATTATTAACAAAATTAATCTAAACATAAAAATATAAAATGAGTCAATAATAATTAATTAATATAGATTAGAGACGGGTTGAAAATGAGACATCTTTTGAATTTTTATAAATATGTAAATATAATTATTAACGAATTTAATATAAATATTAAAATATAATATTAATTAATAATTAATAAATTGAACAGGACACGGGTTGAGAACACATCCTTTCAAAAAAAAATTATTTAAAACTTTGTAAATTCCACAAATATTTTTTATATTTATTTTTTTATAAATCCCGTGTAATACACGGGTGTTAAACTTGTTATATTGTATTTTAAGTCAAATTATGTCTAAAAAATTAATGATATTGTATTGTAATATTCTATTTAGTAATATTTAATTATATAGTTGTAATAAATTATTAATTGAGCATTTATTTTGAATTTTAAAATAAATGAGTATTCAGTATTCGAAATACAAGATTGAATATTTTGAATGCTAAGGCAAAAGAATTTTGATATTTTATCTTGAAATATGTCCATAGACAAAGCTAAGAATTTTAACGAACTACATGTACAAAACTTTGATAAAGGGTAAAAAATTGATAAAGATGCCCGGGGCATTGTAAGATCGTCGAGAGTTGATTTGATACCATCTGATTGGTCAAGTCGGTGTGGAGTCCGTTAGCTTAACTAGTTAACATAATATAAATTTTACATCAAATTGACCAAATCAAGTGGTGGTAAATTAACTATTGACACCATTTTATAGCGCACAATTTGACGGCATTAAATTCTTGATAAATTATTGAAATTTTACAAATGGGAAAGGAATAAGAAAAATAAAAGGAATTGAAGGACATTATATATTCAAGTTTATATATTGTGAATGTTCCGCGGCAACTTTAAAACTTTTATACATTTCTTTTGCTACTTGACTTGTACTTATTGTTCAATATCTTATTTATGAACCCTTTTTTTCGTTCTTTTCTATATTTATTATTATTCAGACCTTTGTCGTAAATCGGTAATTGGCGTGTGCCGTTTATTCATTTTCTCTTCTTCTTTTCCCTTTTTTTTATTTTTATTTTTATTTTTTGGGTTTGTTTTCCTAGAAACAATAGTAATATTTTAAACCACCGTCCAATGAATGATAAAACAGGAAATGATTTTGGGTGGATTTAATTATGATTGGCTTATCATGATGTGTGACCCCTTCTTCAAACCATCATCATTTTGCTCTTGCTTACACAACATACATACATGCATGTATGATGTATCCACATGCATGTGAGGCTTTTCACATAATCTTTATCTACACTATTAAGATTAGAATTTACCATAAAGGAGACTGAATAGGCGAAAAAGGTTACTCAAAAATCGGCATTAGTTTTTATCACATGAAAACTAAGTTGATACTGTAATATTTATAATGTTATGCTGTTCATTGAATAGTTAAATGATCAATAAGTATTTTGATATTTATATAAGAATGAGAAATTGTTTGTTAATCATTAAAAAAAGTAGTTTTTCATTTTTCAAAAACCGAGATCAATTAGAATACTTAGGCCAAATGATTTGATCTTTATAATATAATTGCTTATAATCTCGAGTCCACTTTAAGCAAATAAAAAACGGACGATATTTTTATTTTCTCCCATTCTTCTAGTATTTGTTTTAAACTTTCTTTTGGCATAAAATATATAGACACAATTTGGTCATACTATATTTGAATTTTATTTTAAGCAAAAACTAAAACCTACTATGTTGTTGATATATTGTTACTTATAAATTGTTCCACATTATTGATTACCTATAATCAAAATTATGTGCGCATGTTATTGTACCAATTTTTTTTTTTTTTTAATTTATTCTGAAAAAAGAATATTGTGCTTGGAATAATTGAGGGACAATCGGTAGGAACGAATACCAAAAATTCCGGCCAATTACGGTTAGTGTAGCCAGTAGGAGTTAATTATAAAATTGAACGGTTATAAAATATATATCCAAGAATATACAAACATGATGACTAGTTTTATAATGCGAATATTTTCATTTTTTTTTTTTTTACTATTATTTTGGGTGCTTAGAAGATCAGCTGTCACTATTTTTAGCACTGTTATAGACTGTCGATGAATTGTTTGCTAACTAAGTCAGAATTAAATATTTATCTTATTTGCTTCATAAAAAATAACTCATTTCTCATATTTAATGTGAATTTAATTTTTCATTTTCTTATATACCATTATTTAATAATCTTGATATTTAAAATCATCTAGTCGTAGTCGTACGAAAAATTACAAAAATTAATTTATTTATTAATTTGTGTTATATTCACCTTAATGCTATATATTAGTATATTTTTAAGACAGAGAGAGAGAAAGAGTGAGATGAAGTACTACGCATGAGATTGAGAATTAAAGAAATACAAGGACTAAAATGCAATAAAAAAATTAAGATATAGCCATATAGGGGGGAGGAAGTGGGGATGGCCTGCAGCGGCGCACATGGAATAGGGTTTGACTCAAAGGTAACATACGGCCAACAGATTCACATGCCCGCTTCTAGGGGGCCCACCCACCCTGTGAATATTAGCACATGACTTATCCTTACATTTGGGGTCCCACTCCACCACCAATTTCAAAAACTGGTATATCAAAATCATAATATAATTAATGTTACTATTTTTGTTTTTATTTTCCTTTCGGGCATCTTTGGCTAATCACGAGCATCTTCAAAATGTTTATACAGTAACAATTTAATTAAATTTTATTTTAGTCTATTTTTGTTCTAAAATAAGTGGCATTAAAGAATTCAATACATTTTTAGCTAAAGTTTCCAAATGTAGCCCAATTTATTCTTGTTAACTTGTCTTAATATATTTATAAATAGTTCACTATTTCATTTTCGTCTATTCCACAAATATTTCAGTTATTATATTTAATATATTATTAATTTTTCTTTTTCATGCATAATCTTAATTAATATTCTTAAAATACTAGTTTTCTAAATGGTAAATTGAGAATTGATGATTACAATTCAAAATCCTACTATTCTAATAACAAATATACTAATCCCAACACTTATTTATGTGAATATTAATTGAAATTAATAAATTCAAGAAGGGTATAATTAGAAACTATTGAAGAAATTAAGGATTTAAATATATAAACTACTAATTCTTAATTTGTGTAAAATCAATCGCAAAACTATAATATTGGGAGGGAGTAAACTCCATATACCCCTATATTAAATAATGGTGGATAAATTATTTTATAAATTTTCTTAATAGGTATAAAAATTTATAAATCAACAATTATTCAAAATTGAGAAATAATTTGAGAAAAAGTTGTACATAAATGATTAATGACCATAATGCATGAAAGTCCACGTAAACAGCAACCTGTCACGGTCAAGGTCCGTCAAACTGTCACGGTCAAGGTCCGTCAAATTGTTGCCATGACTCGAGATACTGAGACACCGTACCTTGTCTTAAGGATGGGCAAGGCTATTCGACGACGTAGGTAAGCAAGTCGCACTAATGGACGGGAGACTGTGCGAGTGGGCGGACAGGGACGACGCCTGAAAATCTCGATGCCAGTCATGGCGCAAGAGGTATGCGAGAAGGGCCGAAGACATCGAGAAGCTGAGCCGCGGATCAAGCATCTATTTCAGTCCGTGGGTCGAGACGTGCAGCGAGTCAGCCTGCTTTCGGAAGCTGACGAAAAACCCGGGGCCTAGCGCCAAGGCCGACGCCCAAACGTTCTACAAATTGGGCCATCTAGTCTGACCGAGGTCAAAGCCCAGAGGAGGCATCCCTAACTAGGATGTTCCCTTGTATATCTCTTTCCTTATTTCCATTAGGTTGGCTTAGAACTCTATGAGGCGTGGCTTTTCCACGCGTGTTTTAGGGCTTTTATGTATCATAGTTCGAATATTTAAGTAAGTAGTTTGGAGGAGGGGAAACCCTAACTCTAGTGCAGTAGTGTTAGTATAAATAGGCCCTTCGTCCTATTGTATTGTTATCAACGAGTTTTATCGGAGTCTAATACAATTATTATTTTTCAATATACTCTTGTTCAATTCTCGCTCTTCTCCTTATTCCCGTCTTGTATTTTATTCAAGAAGGCTAGATGAGATGTCTCAAGGAGCTTATGAACAACTCGAGTCGACATGCTCGGCACCGCACGGGCAAGTTCCGCTGCCATACCCCGAGCCAAGGGGTAGGCCCGTGACAAACCGCTAACCTAAAAAGTATGTCAAAAGACATTGAAAGGGGCTAACCCAGTAAATTTATGATTAGTTGTAGGCAGTATTAGATGATACTGAGATCCTATAACTTTATCATCAACATGTCAATGAAACACAATATAAAGTACCCCAAGACGGAAAAAAAAAAAACAAAAAAAAACTAGCCATTGAAGCCAAAGAAAACCTACCAAGCTCACAAAAGAGCAAAACAAGAATACAAAGGTTACGGACCCATTGTTGCTTTTCCGGCTTCCATGTAGATTCGAACACTTAAGGATTGAACAATTACACAGCCACAAAAGAATGTAAGTGGTGAGCTGAATTCTAATTTCAAAAGTTTCATCTCTTTATAGACTACAAATTCGGCTCCACCACACGGGGAAAGAAATTGAATCATCATGAATTCCATCCCAAGTGACCGGGGATAATTTCCTATTGTGTTTTGCCTGAGGACAGTGAAATAGAAGATGCTCCACGCTCTCGACCTCCTCCCCACAACATTTACACTTAACAACCACCTCAAATCCTTTCTTTGCCAATTAATTCTGGTGGGCAGGATACCAGAAAAGTACCTCCATAGGAAATGTTTAACTTTCCCATTCACAGCTAATCTCCAAATTTAATTTCTACAGGTTTTGGAACCCTCTGATTATGGCTTCCTTCAAGGGTATCAAACTTGCCAACTCTCTTCATAACCGAATTGTAGTATAATGATTAGACTGTAAAAATTCAATTTTACTCCAGGTTCCAGACAAGCCTGTCACTCTTGTCGGGTTGTAGCCGCCCCTTGATTTTTCAAATCTTTTCGCAGTCTTCCAAATAAAAAGTTTTCTGAAGCTTCCTATGTTACATCTGCTTCCACTGTTTGAAATTAGTTCACCTACATTGACAAAGTTAGAGGCACCAGGGAGGGAGATCCAGGTCTGAAATTCAAAGTATCAGGTATCCAAAGGTCCTGCTAGGTTTTCACAAAATTTCCATTGCAAATTTTTCGAAGAGGAATATCTTTGAGCCAACTTTTCTAGCCAGGCGGCCCCTTAGATAGGCATAACATGAAAAAGGTTTCTATCTGGGAAAGTACCTAGACATGAGAACTTTAGTAATGAGAAGACTGAGGTTCGTAAAAATTCTCTAGAGCTATTTAATGAGAAGGGTGTCATTGAAGAGTTGTAAATCTTGAAAATGTCACACACTCCATTTAGACATAGCAATAGACAAAATTGTCCTAATGGTGACAGGTTTTACCACAGGACTGAAGGTTTCCTCATAATCAAAACCAAGTGTTTGTGTATATCCCTTTGCTACCAGCCTTGCTTTATGCCTAACTATGGAACCATCAGCACCTTTTTTAATCTTGTAAATCCATCTGCAGCCAACTATTCTTTTTCCAGGAGAAATAGGTGTTAGTACCCAAGTATGATTCTTAGACAATGCCTGGAGTTCAGAAATCATAACCTTATGCCAATGCTTTTGAGATAGAGCTTCTTGCAGACTTTGTGGTTCCTTCTCAGGTTGTATCAATGCAGTGAACACCTTGGGCTTTAAGTGACCTGTTTTGGCTCATGTCTGCATGGAATGAGTGTTAGTAACAACAGGTGCAACAGTAACAACAGGTTCAGTAGTATGAGTAGTAGAACAGTGTTGATCATTATCTAATTGTGGCAAATGTACTGTTAAAGGAATGGTGATGTGGGAACTGGAGGGTGTATGTGGGAAGGGTGGGGAGGGATTTGTAGGTGGTGCAGTGGAGGATTGTGTGGAATGGTGTACTGGTGAGTTCTGACCAGCAAGAGAGTGATTAGGCAAGGGAACAGAAGTTGAATCAGCAGAGTTGGATGTGGATTGGTGGACAGAGGTGGTGTTTATCTGATCAGTAGGAATGAGTGTTGGATAAAGAGGAGAAAACATGAGCTTATTCAAGCGGGAGATAGTGTGAGATTCTGAATTTGTAGTCTTGGAAAAAGGAAATGGATCCTCGATAAAAATAACATGCCTGTTCATTAGTATTTTACCAAAGGGAAGCATGACTTTATACCCTTTATACCCTTCACTGTACCCAAGAAAGGTTGATGGAATAGCTCTAAACTCTAATTTGTGCTTATTGTAAGGTCTAACATGAGGATAACACAAACATCCAAATACTTTTAGATTGGAGTACACAGGTTTATGTCCACATAGTACTTCAAAAGGTGACTTTCAGTTTAACTGTTTGGTAGGGATCCTATTAATGGTATGCGCAGCAGTGTTGAAGGCTTCCATCCAATATGTATTATGTACTTTAGAATGAGCTAGAAAAGATAAACCTGTTTCAATTACATGTCTGTGTTTCCTCTCAGCTACTCCATTTTGCTGAGAGGTGTAGGGACAATAAACCCTATGAACTATCCCTTTGTCTTGTAAATGTTTGGACAAACTTCTATATTCCCCACCCCAATCACTTTGGAATGCTTTAATTCTTGCTGAGAACTGAGTCTCAACTAGAGCTTGAAAGTGTAAAAAGTCTTGAAGGGCTTCAGACTTGTTTTTGAGAAAATAAATCCAAGTGAATTTTGTGAAGTGATCTATGAACACAACATAATAAAGATTTCCATTTGTGGCTTTAATAGGACACGACCCCCATAGGTCAGTATGAATTAGGTCAAAAGGATCCTTTAACACACTTAGAGATTCTTGAAAGGGCAGTTTGTGGGATTTAGATTGCAAACAGGCATTACAATGAGAGCTGACAAATTCTTTATTAGAGAAAGGTATATTACAATCTTTGAGAGCCTTTATTACAACTTCATTGGCAGCATGGCCTAGTCTACAATGCCAAACATCTAGACCTACTGCCTTCTTGAAAACAGAAAAACAACAAAGTGGCTTGACAACATTATTCTTGATAACTGAGTGATTGGAAGGATATGATGGACAGTTTTGAGATTTCACTTGGCAGAGATCAAACTTATAAAGTCCTTCACTAAGTTTCCCTTGGAGTAGAGTATCCCCCGTGGCTTGATCCTTGACAAAACAAACAGAAGGATGAAATTCAAAATACACTTTGTTATCCTTGGCAAATTGAGACACACTTAAGAGACTCTTAGTGATACTAGGTACATGAAGAAGGTTATTGAGTTGAAAGAGGTGTTTGGAGGAAGGATAAAAGGATTTAACAGTAGTATTGCCAATATTAGAGATGAACAAACCTGCTCCATTACCCAATTGAAGTTGATTTGTGCCTTGATATTCAAATGAGATGTTGAGATTTAAAAAATCTAGAGTGACATGATTTGATGCTCCTGAGTCAGGTATCCAACTGTAGTTAGAAGCATTGTCCTGAGTGGCTACCATTGCAGTCATTGCTGAAGAGTGAGGCCAATACTGATTGTTTCTGTTGCTTGAGAAGGATCCTCTATTGAAATTCTAATTGTTGTTAGAGTTGAAACTCTGAGTGAAGTGAGGGTTAAAGTTGGGATCCATCCTGTAATAACACTTTGAGGCAGTGTGGTTTGTATAACCACATATTTGACAAGTTGTTCTGCTTTTGTTGTAACTCCTTCCTCCTCTGCCTCTTGTGCCTCCTCTTCTACCACTTCCTCTATTGGAAAAGGATCCTCTTCCTCTAGTCATTGGCACAGACTCATCAAACTGAGGATTTGTGGCTTCTAATATGGACTCAAAACTCAAAAGGAGGCCACTAGCATCTTTAAAACACCATCTTTCTGGACTTGAGGTAATGGTGACAACCACTGGATCATATTCACTTCCCAGACCGGTCAAGGCATGCAGCAGTTGATCAAAATCTTCTATCTTGTGCCTAAAAGCAGCTAAATTGTCACAGCATACCTTGACATTGTTTAAGTACTCCCTCATGGAAAGACTCCCTTTTTTCATTGTCTGCAGCTGGATTTTATATTGCATTGTCTTTGCTCCTGACTGAGCTGCAGAATTAGCTTCCAAGGCTCTCCACATCTTATGACTTGTGCTGAGACCAAACATAAGAATAAGGACACTCTCTGAAAGAGAAGACAACAACCAAGATGCTAACAACTGATCTTGTCTCTGGAAAGTTGAAAATTTTGGATTAAGAACAATAAGGCCTTCTTGGTTTTGAATAACTTTTGATGGGATCTCAACTGTCCCATTTAGATAGGATTCAAGTCCCAAAACAGTAGCTACAACCAGAATTTGCTGCTTCCAAACCAGATAATTATTTTCATTTAGTTTTATTGATATAAGTTAATGTTGTGGCTGTATCAAGAAGTTTTGGGAGAGAGCTGCTAATGGATTTTGCAGAACAACTGTGTTTGAGATGGGATCACCCTCTTTTGTGGCTATAGCTTCAGCCATTTATGAGGTAGATAAAAAATACAAGAAAGGGATCTGAAGGAAAAATGATGAAAACGACCTTACAGAGCCAGGCCCTGGACCTGCTCTTGATACCATGTTGGAAAACAACAAAAGCTGAAACAAGCTAAAATAGGAAAGAAGAACATTGCTTTCATATGTGCAGCTTATGTTTCAACATATACATATATAGGCTGTAAACCCTAGCCCTTCCTAGTCTAACCTAGTTGTGGCTACAAAACAAAACAACGGACAAGAAGGGAGAGCCATTGATCTAGGGACAACTGCACATAACAATGAATGGTGAGGATTACATCCGTACAGCCACTGCATGACAACATGCAAACGTTTAAGAAGCAGATAAAACAAAGATGTTGCCAACCAGGATAGCTAAATAGGCAATGCTGCTGACTGTGTTATTAATATATCTAACATATGGCAATTATAAGACTTCTTGAAGATTTTTGTTCTGGGTGAGATACATGGATCCCCACCAGAAATGGGTAGCTAGTTGGAGAATGTTAGAACAAATCCCCGTAGGTATAAGATAAAACATAAACAGGGAGAGAATTGAAGACAGATTTCACAAGAACTTCCTTACGATCAAGAGATATAAATTTATTTTTCCATCTTTTGAGTTTATTAACTACAACTTTACTACAAACTTAAAGACTTCAATTTTTTATTTTCCAATAATGAGTAGTAACCCAATATATCTATAGTAAGAATGGGATTTGATGCCTCTGAAGATTTGGTAGATGTTATTTTGGGTAATCACAGGAGTATATTTACTGAAGAAGATTGAAGATTTGTCCAAGTTGACCTGTTAACAAGAGTCGGCCGTATACTTATTAAAATGAGAAATAGTTAGACCTCTTTTACAAATCTTAAGACTGTGAAACCTATTTTCCAAGACAGACTTACTAATAAAAGAGGAAAGAAGTTCAGACACAACCACAAAGAGATAGGGGGATAAGGGGTCATCCTGCCTTATCCCTCTAGTCGGGGTAACAAATCCACATACATTTGTATTGGCAATAAATGAGAAAGAAGCATAAGACACACGCACCATTATCCATTTGACAAAATCAGGGAACCCCCCATTTTTAAAAGACAATTTTTAGACAATTTCACTCAACCCTATCATAAGCTTTCATCATGTCCAATATGATAGCCATAAGAAAAATTCTCAGATTTGTGTCTATTAAGAAAATATAATGCTTCTCGAGGAACAATCACATTATCTAAAATTTGTATGTTATCCAAAATAGTTATCTCAAATGCAAGTGGGAGATAAGATTTGATCTGTTCGCCAAAACTTTCAAAATGATTTTATATATAAACATTGCACAAACTTATGTGTAAAAAATTAGTGGTATTTTCAAGATTTTGGCATTTAAGTATCAGGGAGACAAGAAGTTAACATTTTTCAAAATTTCACGAGACTTAAAAAAAAAAAAACAAAAAACACAAATATGATTTAATATCATCCCAAAAGTCTTGAAAAATAATGGGTTCATACCATCTAGTACAAGAGTTTTGAGAGGATGTATTTGGAAAATGGCAGATTTGATTTCCTCTTCCTCAACTGGTGCCACCAGGTCCTTATTAAATTCAATAGTGATCGAGTGAGGTATTCCTTAGAACAGGTTTAGATCATCATTAGTTCCCTCGGAGGAAAACAAGTCCCTGTAGAAATCAGTAATCTATTTGTAGATTGGTGTCCGAGGAGGGGAGAGTATACGACAATTCAAACTATTTGTCTGAATGTATTTGTAATGTAGTGTTTTCTTGAGATTTATGTTAAATGTTACTACTCACCTGATAAATACAGTTTTCATGCATTTTAGAGTTTATTTTGCTATGATTCAATTGTAGCCTTTGCATAAACAACGTGATTTGATCATATTTCGTATATTTGGATGTTGTTACATATTTTGTTCATTTGATAGGTTATTTACCAAATATTTAGTATGATTGAGAAGACACGATCTTAAAGGGGAGTGAAGTCTCGGGTTTACAGGATGTTTATACCATGAATAGGGGGATGAATCACATTTAGGAGATCTGCAAGTTAAGAATAAGCGAATAAAGATCAACCGATAAGATTTAGCAAAAGATTCGAGAATATTTGCAACACATAGATATCAAAATGATCATAACTATGACATAACTTGAATGTTAAAGATGTATAATATATGGTTAGAAAGATAATATGGCTACTTTACAATTTGTTTTACGGTTTATCATTCGAAGTTCTATCGAGAGAGTTATGATGAAAACAATATGATCTTCCACGGGGATCGCCAAGATAGAGCCGTTTTCAAGAAGAGCCATTGTGGTCTGGGTCGCGACTGTGACATCGGCATGCATCTATAAATGAGGTCCAACCTACCTTTTTTTTTCATTTCGTCTCCATTTGTCTTTAAATTAAACATCAAAACCTACCTTTTGGGGATGGAATGAGCTAAAAAACACAAAAAACACATAAGAACATGAAGGGGAATGATTAAGTGAGAGCTTTGAAAAAGAATGTAAAGAACACAAAGAATGGAAACACCAATCCAGATTTCTTGGGTTTTATTTATTATCTCATAACATCTTATCATTGTGAATCGATTATATCTAGCTAATTTTATTAATAATCCGGGGTTAGAAACAATGAGTTTTGGATGTTCTTGAATTTCATTTAAGCAAGTATGATCTTTTCATTATTTTTGTGTTTGCGAATTGTTGAAATTATCGCCGTAATTGGTTTATCACCATCATCATTTTTACTATGAACTATTCGATGAAGTGTCTAGATTATGAAATGATATAATTGGTTGATCGTCTTCATTTTTCTTGAATATGAACTATTCAATGAAATATATGGATTATGAAATAATGTAATTGATTGATCATCTTTTATGATTTTTTAAGTTTTAGTGAATCAAATCGAGAAATAAGATTTATTTTTAACCTTTGAATAAAAAACACATTAATCAATAAAACCGAGAGGTTTGAGATTAAACGTGAAGTTAAGAATATTTTGATCATATTAGAGTTTAATTATGATTTCAAATAGAGATATTATTTCATACTTATAATTTATTATTTAATTATTTCGACAGGAAGATTATACTATTTTTGTGATTGACTTATATTGAATTGAATCGAAACCAATACTTGTTTGTTTGAAATGTAAGAAATTAAAAACTCATTAAATTTAGACCATGAAATACCTTCTCTAATTGATAGTCTTTTTTGTGTTAGTCTTGGTGAATTGTTAGAATAATTTTACTTACTTCTTATTTCATGTTCATCATTAATTTACGACAAAACAAAACCACATTACTTTTGATTAATTCACATAACTAAGTTATCTTAACTATATTATTTATTAATTCTAAATTTATTGATCCTTTTGGAATACATTACTTGTCATATCCTACATTTACAGTGCACGCTTGCGGTTAGATATAAAAAAATAGTGAAAACGTCACATAATAATAGGACACTTCCATTTGCTCAAATATTAAGAAAATGGCAGTTAATACAATTCAAATATTAAACTTTACCTTCATTCTTCAAGTATACCACTCCATTAAAACTTATTGCATATTAATTGATTAAAACTAGATGATATAAATGTATATTAAACAATGTTATACATAGTCGGTGCAGTACTTTCAGGGTCCGATGCGATTTTTTTTTGCCCTTCATGTAATTAATCACCATTATTTGGTTCACCATTGTATTTTCTTAATTTAAGATAAATATAAAATAATACCACGCCTAATATTTCTCGATTTGAGAAATGCTCTGCTTATTGGATTATTTTAAAGAGACGGACACGATGTTCAATTGGAAAATCTTTAGTAACCTTTACACATACTTTGTCTATATCTATTTTTAGTTTGAGTTGGTGAGCCTTGGTGAATACGGTGGGCTGTTGTATTAACATCTTTCAGTTTTATTAACTCTAGTTTGTTAGTGACGTGGCAAAGCAGTTAGAAAGTTTGGTAGGTCTAACTAATTGTTGTTAGATTTAACTATTCTTTTTTAGTTAGTTGTTGTTAGTCGTTAGCTATTGTAGAAAAGAGAGAAAATGTGAAGCTCAACCTAAAGGGTTTAAATACTCAATCCATGTAATGAAATCATAATTTTATAATCACAATTATTTTTCACACAATCTTTCTCTAGATTTCAGCATGGTATCCAGAGCCAAAGCTCCTCTCTCCTTTCGTCTCTAGTTTTTCGTTGTTTCGTTTTTCTTCTTCATCTTCTTCGTTGAGCTTCTTCAAGATTCATCAATGGCGACAATGAATTTACCAACTCTAAACACTTTTACCATTTTATTAGATCGGAACAACTACTCCTACTGGTGATCTAAGATCCTAGCTACGATTTGTGCCCATGGATTTGATGAATTTCTACTTGGAGATCAATATATTATTCCGGCATCTAGGGTTGGTGTAGACATCAATCCGGACTTTATGATCTAGAATCGTTGTGATCAATTTCTCGTGAGCTGGATACTAAGCTCAATTTCTGAATGTATGCTTGGTCATGTTAATTGCTGCTCACATTCCTTTGAAGTTTGGAACACTTTTGAGAATTTGTGTAGGTCTCAATCGAAGGCCAGAGCTATGAATATGCATTTCCAACTCCAAACAAAAAAAAGGGGATAAAAGCATAGAAGAATTTGTTATGCAAATGCGGAACATTGCGAATCAAATTCAAGATGCAGGTCAAGAGTTGAAGGATGATGATCTGATTCTGTATATCCTTGGTGTTTTAGGACCTGAGTATGAAAGTGTCATTGTTAATCTTCCAACTCGTGGTGATATGTTATCTCTGTCAGAGGTTTAGTTTATCCTGCAAACATATGAAATGCACCTTGCTCGGATGCAATCCTCTTTCTCTCTTGCAGCTTCTCCTAATCCTAGTAATCCTTTAGCTAATCTGGCTACTCAATGACCTAAAAGTGATTTCACACAACTCGGACTGGTTATACTGGTAGAAGTTGGGGCGAGGGAAGTTTGGTCGTGGAGGTGCTAAAATTATTTGTCAACTGTGTGGCAAGAACAATCATATTGCCAACAAATGCTACAAATGCTTTGATGTAAACTTTCAAGGTTTGGATTTTTTCGGTCCCATCACTAATACAGCTATGCAACATTCTTCAACACAGGCTAATCTTGCTTACTCTATATCTACACTTGGCCTAACACAAAGAATACCAAGTTCAGAATCCTTTTCCAATGGCCAAAACACATGATCATCTTCAAATCTTTATCAGACTCATGCACACAACCCCTACAGTCTTTACTCATCTACTGGCAATCAGTATCAGTCCACCACTACACCGTTTAATGGTCAAGATACCTCTGAATGGTTCTGAGACAGTGGATCTTCTCATCACATCACATCAAACCTGAAAAATCTAAATCTGCACACTCCATATAAAGGCAAGGCCAAGTTAACTGTTAGTAATGGTGTATCTATTCCTATTACTCATACTGAAACTACTAAGTTACCTACTCTACTTCCTTCATACTCCTGTTCTCTCAAAAATGTCCTAAATGTTCCTAATTTTACTCATAACCTATTGAGTATCTCAAATTTCCTTGAAGATAATCATGCCTTAATTGAATTTCATGCTAATCACTATCTTGTCAAAGATCTAACGTCACACAATGTGCTTCTAAATGGCAAGCTTAAGGATGGACTATATCAGCTTGATCTCTCATATCTTTCCACTCATCACTCTTAAACTCCAGTGGCTTTTCAGACATCTATCTCCTCTCAGCCCAGTACACCTTCAAATCAGTGTCCTCATATGCATTGCAGCAATAATGAAACTCTATGGCATAATAAATTTGGTCATCCTTGTAATAACACCTTGAAAAAGGTCATGAAAATCATTCATGTACCATGTTCTTTGAACAATGTACCATTCTGTGAAGCATGTAAGCCATGAAAACAACATCAACTGCATTTATCCTCTGTAATCCATACCACTAATAAACCACTGGAACTAGTTCATTCCGATGTATGGGGATCTGCTTCTACATCAACCACTGAAGGTTATAGATTTTATGTTCTATTTTTGTATGATTTTACAAGATTCTCTTGGATTTATCCTTTATTTAAAAAGTTTGAGGTTGCTTCATCTTTTCAAAAATTCCTGATCATGGCAAAAAATAGTTTGCTTGTACATTAAAAGCATTGCAATGTGATATGAGAGTTGAATACAAAGCTCTTATATAATTTTGTCAAACATCTGGTATCCTACTTAGACACTCCCGTCCTTACACTCATCCTCAAAATGGTTTAGTTGAAAAAAAAAACATCAACACATCATTGAAATTGACCTTTATCTCTTAGCTCTCCACCTCAATTTTGGTGGGATGCATTCAGCACTGTTGTTTACCTCATACACATGCTACCTACTCCAGTTCTACAAAATATATCCCCCTATCAAAAACTTTTTCTCAAGACACCTGATTACATTTCTCAAAACCTTCGGATGAGCTTTTTTTCCCTTTATAAGACCATATAACTCTTCTAAATGATAATTTAGAAGCTCTAAGTGCATCTTTCTAGGCTACAGTTCAATGCATAAAGGATACAAATGTCTGCATCCATCTGGCAGAATTTACATCTCCAGGACAGTGGATTTTAATGAGCAAGAATTTCCTTATCCCCTCTTATTCTCAAATCATCTACCTCCCCTAATCAAAACTCATCCCATCTCTCTATCCTTCCCACACCTGCCCTAATCATTCCTCCCATTAGTCCCTTTTCATCTCCTACCACTACATCATCCTCATCAACCTCAGCAGGTACATCTAGCACTAACTAAACCTCACAATCACCTGCTCCACCTCAGTAAAATATCTTAGTCTAACTTCAAGCTCTACCTCAATCCACCTCAACACACTCCATGGTTACTAGAGCAAAAAATAGCATCTACAAATCAAAAACATCTCTCACACCTCACGCAATAATAACAGAGCCTCTAACTGTCAGTGAGACTTTATCTCACCTATAATGGAAGGTAGCCATGGATGATGAATTTCAGGCCCTGATTAACAACAACACATGGATCTTGGCTCCTTTCTCACATGATATGAACATAATTATCAAAAAATGGACATTCAGGGTAAAGAAGAAAGCACATGGCTCTTTGGATAGATACAAGGCAAGACTATTATTCAGAGGTTTCCAACAAACAACAGGTGTCAACTATTTTGGCACTTTCATCTAGTAATCAAACCACTCACCATAAGACTTGTCTTCTCTCTTTCCATCACCAAATGCTGGCAAATTCAACAAGTAGATGTCAACAATGCATTTTTAAAGAAGTGATTTTCATGCAGCAACCTGAGGGCTACATTGATCAAACTATCCCTAATTATGTCTGCAGATTGGTTAAGTCCTTGTATGCGCTCAAATGGTCACCAAAGGCATGGTATGATAAACTCAAAAGCTTTCTCAACAAATTAGGTTTCAAGAGCTCCATTTCAGACGGATCTCTCTTTCATCTTCAGCTCAGGGCGAATTACTTCTCATCCTTATCTATGTAGATGATATTCTCATCACTGGTGATGATCCTAAATCCATTAATCACATCATTACAGTTCTTGATCAAAAGTCTTCGCTCAAACATCTTGGAGAGGTTAACTATTTTTTGAGCACAGAAGCTCTAAGTTCCTCAACATGCATTCTTCTCAAACAAAGAAGGTATATCAGGGAGCTTCTGCATAAGGCTGACATGAGCAACTGTAAATCAAGTCCCACACCTTATTGCACCAAACTTAAACTTTCCCTTCATGACAATAGTGAATTTGATCAACCTACACTTTACAAGAGTATTATAGGGGCTTTAAAATATCTCACATTAACCAGGCCTAACATGTCCTTCATTGTCAACAAACTTAGTCAATTTCTGGTCTCACCAACTGTTCGTCATTGGAAAGCATGTAAAAGGGTTCTCAAATATCTTCAGGGCACTCTAAGCAATGGTATTCTCTTCAAGCCAATCTCCAGAATGGTCTTATATGGTTTTGCTGATGCAGATTTTGCTAGTTGCATAGATGACAGAAGGAGCACCAGTGGTTATTGCATTTTCTAGGGGTCTAACTTATTACTTGGAGCTTAAAAAAGGAACATGGTGTAGCTCGAAGTAGTAATGAAGCTGAATACAGAGCTCTTGCTCTAGCCATCACTGAGTTAATCTGGATTTAAACCTTGTTTAAAGAATTAGGTATGTCTGCTGCTCAGTCTCCAGTCCTATGTTCATTTTTTGAGAGAGAAGGTTCAAAACAAGAAATTAGATATCCGGTATGTGCCTACTAAATTTTAGACATATGACATCTTCACAAAAGGATTGTCTGAAAATCGCTTACACTTCTTAAGTCAAAGGCTGTCTCTTCCGGCTCTTCCGGCTTCACCGGTTAACCTTGCATTGACGCATATTAACAACTTTCAGTTTTATTAACCCTAGTTTGTTAGTTATGTGACCAAGCAGTTAGAAAATTTATTAGGTCTAACTAATTATTGTTAGGATTAACTAATTGGCGGGCGGTGACTTTTGGAGGTGGTGGCGGGCGGCTTTACACAGAGTGTGTTGTGGTGATTTGGAGGTGGTGACGGGGGACAATAGGGATTTGTGGAATTTAATTTTGTGAACTTATTCACAATTTGATAATTAAATTAAATTATAAATATCAAGAAGGTATATAAATTAATACGTTCTGGAAAGTTTATTATACAAGAAGGTATTTCACAATATACGTTCTAATAATTGAATATATCAGAAGGTACTTAAAATATATGATCTGAAAAGTAATTATTCTAGAACGGGTGTAAAATATACCGTCTAGATACGAAACATACTAGAACGATTATAAAATATACCTTCTAAATGTGGTCAGTCTCTAATTATCTAATTATCCAGAACGTACATTTGTAAATTCGTTCTAGGATCACGACTTTAATTACGAGAATGCCAACGGGTAGGGCTGATCAATACCAACCCTTAGAGGTGAGGAATCAAGAGAAACAAGGTCGGGCCTTTTGAGTGAGATTTTGAGAAGAGTTGCTCTTTGGAGAGCAACTGGACTGCATCAATATCACCCTGAAGATTTTCCGCCCAACGTTGTGTAGAAGGTATCTGAAACAGCCGTTCTAGAATGTCTGTTCTAAAAAATTATTTTTGTACTAGTGTAAAGTGTCTGCAATGTCTGTAATCAGTAAGATCTTTTTAGTATTTTAATAAAATTCACAATATAATATTTCCTGAGATTTATGTAAATAGTAAATATTAGAGATATATTCACAATATAAAATGCAGTTAAATTCGTTTAAATTATTTATAATTTTTATAACTAATGAGATTTTTTTAGTATTTTTTAATGCAAAAACTATACGACGCTCATGGCACGTCATAAAAATTCATAAAATTGTGTTGCAAAATGATACATCATGGTTTTATAGGTTATTTAGCACCATATTTTTTTTATTAAATTGACCAGTCAATTAGTTCGGTGGGACCACATGAAGTCGTCGAAGTGACCAATCAGATTATATGATAATTAATTTTGTAGCACAATATTATAAGAAGCAATAAAATTTCTAGTTCGCTAGGGGTTAAAATAATAACAAAATGAAAAATAAATAGGTATGGGATTTCATTAGGTTTGAAAGAGACAATGTTGTCTTTAGAAAAAGAATATGTAGTTTTGATTGATCCAAAATAGAAGTAATCCAAAGATCATAGTTCAAAGAAAAAGCGAGGCTTTGGAGGCACCATTGTAATAATAAAACAGTCTGCTCCAGATCGATCCATCACACATTCTCATAAAATGGAGTATTAAAATATTGAGAATATTATTGTATTACGCCAAAATTGAAAAGTACAGGTTGGAGAGGAAAAAATAGAAGATAAAAAATAAAAGTGCTATGAATATGAATTGTGAAAATTAAAAACACACATGAGATTGATACCACCTCTTTCACAAAATAAATATTGTTATGGAAAGTATTTCACAATTAAATGATTGATTGTCAAGAAAGTGTTTTGAATTCCTAAAACTTCAATTACTTTAAGATTAAAAAAAATAGGGTTTAAAATAATTGTTATTTTGAGATTTAGTGTTCAATTAAAAAAGATCATTCCGTTGATTGGCGATTGAATATTCTATTATTTTCTCTCATTTCGTTTGATTAGAAAATAGTTAAGAAGATTAAAAATTTTTGGCGAGATAGTAATTGAATATGGTTGTATATTTTTTTTGTAAAATTTTGGATATAAAATTATTTGATAAAACCTTGTTCAAATGGCTCACAAACAAATATTCGTGTGTGAGAGAAGTTAATGATATTGAAGATGAGAAAGAGAGAATAAAAGAGAGAGATGATGGAAAAAAAAGAAAACTATTTTTTCTATTAATTAAAAAAAAAAATATGAATCATAAATGATCACTTATTTGTCCTTTTTTTTTTTTTTAGTCGAGGGAATATCTTTTTATCCAGTCACCGCTTTTATGTTCCAAGGAAAATCAATGTCCTTATTTGTCAATTATAATAGATAATTGATTGCATTAGTTTGTAATTAATTGTGTCAGCTGAATTGAGCATTTTGTATTAGTTACAATTTGTAAATAGTCGATAGCTACGCTCAAGTTTTTAAAATGACAATAAGAATATTGACATAATTTATCGGTAGATAGTTTAGTTTTGTTAATAATATAATTATATAGGTGATTATATTGAATAATTAAAATATTATATACGAAAAAAGGTTAGTTATTATAATAAAATTATCAAATATGCAAGTTTCTTAAGTTGTTAATTCGCAATGACATTAAATTTTAATTGTTCAAATAGTGGTATATTATTAATAATTAATCAATAAATTAATTGTAAACAATTTTTATGTAAACCAATGATAAATGTCATTTAAGCAGTTATTTTAACTCACTTTTCAACTATTTTTATTAAAGTAATAATAATAAAATCATATTTCAACATTTTTTACATTAATGTTTAGGTTAAAGTAATTAGTACGAAGCTCGAATCTTTATTTACCAAATAATTTAATTAGAAAATTTGACTGTACTCTATAGCTCTAACTTTAAAACACACCCAATGCCTCCTTCTCTTCTTCTCTTTTTTTTTTTTTTGGAAATTCAACCCAAGTATAAATTGTTGGAGTTCTAATAGTTGTCAGCTTGGCGAAGTGAAAGAGAGTGAATAGTAAGAATTAAATAAATTATAAATACATTATAAATACGTGACTCCATCGATGAATACCTGATCTTCAAATTAGTGACAAGTCTTACATATGCGCTTGTGATAAATTGTTGATTCTTTAATTAAAACTTTTCGTTAAAACTGTTAAATTAGTTTAGACAATGATCCAATAATATTAAGAGTTCATTGAGTATATGTTTTGTGATATATTTCCACTGTAAAGAAATACATATAGTTTGAAAAGTAGCGTTTTCTAAAATCTATACAAGTAAATATCCACATTTCTTTGAAGTTTTAAAATTTTAGAATTTATTTTAAAAACGTTTTAAATATATATATAATAAAAAAAGATATTCAACGTTGTGTCGAAAATTCGAGATAGTAATATAAAAATGTAAAGGAAAAGAAAATACTAATTAATTTTGGAAATGTACCGTTATAGTTAGTTATTTTATAATTTCCCATATGGTCGAGTGCATGATGAAAACAGTAGAGCTTTACTAAAACACTGAAAAAAGTATTACAACAAAATTACTAAAGTCAAGGAATCTCTTTCTTTACACGACACCAACAATTTTCTCAGACGACGCCGACAAAAAGCCGTATCAAATTTTCATGAATAATAGTATTATATATAGTCAAGAACTTGTAACAAATCACCTGCTAAGTATATTCGGTTGAATAAGACCTCAATTTTATCAGTTTTTCTTTTTAGCTTTTTTAGGACTTTTTTGTTTACTGTTTTTCTTAGGAATTTTCCAGCTATTTTTCTTTCTATTTATTTTTTTAACGTTTTTCTTAGGATTTCAATATCCTAATATTAATACAAAGAATAACATCATAATAATATAGAATATTGTACATGTTAAATATAAAATATTTATTGATTTTAATACTTTTCATTTACAAGTTTTTTATTGGAACTAATCCCAACGATTCAATAAATTATATCTTATGAATATAAATTTATAGTAGGTGGTCGGCAAATAAACATGTAACATGTATCATATCATATATTTTCATTCGAAGTGTAAATCTATTGATTTTTAAAATGTTCAATAAAATCGTTGAATATCAACTTATCAATGTGCATTAACGGAATTCTAAGCATGTACTAACCTTTTCTTTTACGTAAGATAATACTCTTACGAAGTATTTTTTGAAACAACCTCAATTCAAAATCTTAAATGCATAGTATTTTGGGCAAGATAATTACGAAGTTTTTTTCATAAGTTGCAAGAAATATTATGGTATAAATTGTTGTGGTTTTTGGAAATATACAAAGATTTAAATAAAACGAAAAGATCTGGAATTCCGGGATTCACACTAGGAATATGGTCTCACTTGCAATTTTTTATTTATTTATTACTATTGCATAAAACCTAATGTAGAAAGAAATAAATTCATTCGCAACCCGTTTTCAAGGTGACCCACTCCGGTTGGTCTTACTTGCAACTCGCTCCATCAAAGTTGCAGTTGTTCTCTTTTGAAAATGACATGGAACTTGCAAAAAAGTAGACAAAATTGAAAATGAAAACGATATTATTATTTTAAAAAAATGAGGCTAAATAGTGGAGGTATAAAAATCAAAGAATTAAAATGGACTCATGAGCCTGACTTTAGTAAAATAAGATGAGTTTAACAAAGAAAAGCCTCAAATTGAAACTATATCTTATACACTACAAAATCGAGTTCGAGCTTGTTTGCATAAATACTAGTAGTAATAATTATTTAGCTCGATTAATCTTTACTAAAATAGTTTTGAATGCTATTGAGTCTAGAGGAGGAAAAAAAAAATTCGAAATTCACACTTATCATTCCGAAAAATTACAAAAAGGAAATTGTATTTTTTATTATATCAATGACATTCGGTAACAGTACCGATATATAATGCCTAAATAATCGGAAAAATACCAATATTCAGCAAAATTAATATTTTGGTACGGTACAATATGTGTCCACGTAATTTATCAAAAATTCAGTATAGTTTAGTTCATAATGGACAAAAAAATTCGATATATAGTATTGAAACCGCCCTAATTGGGTTCTGGCCCTATTATTTTTACCCACGACGAAATAGTTTAATGCGGTTCGATTACGAAAACAAAATATAATGAAAATGGAGCAAGCAATAATAATGGGAGGAGTAGGCCTAAGACCCACCATGTCAATAACAAATTCCGGCAAGATGGATATCCCCAGCTCATTGATTGATCCCACGTGTCCGTCCTTTTCCATTAAAGACAAATCCCAACCCATCCCGTATATTAATATTCCCTTTCTCCCAGCACACTCTTCCACCCTCATTTTCTACTTCTCCAAATATTATCATCTTTTTCTTTCAACACCTTTTTTTTCCTATTTTCTTCTTCTTCCCCAATATTACCAGTAACCTCATCTCATAACGCACTTTTCCCCAATAAAATCAGCACAAACAAAGATAAAATCAACAAAATATCAAAACTAACGAAACTGAATAAGCTCGAGTTGGAGGTGAAAAATGGTGGACTGTATGTTGAGTTACGCCGACGGGAGGTGCAAGAAATTGGGGCTTGAGGAGACTGAGCTGCGGCTGGGGATCGGATTGCCCGGCGGCGCCGGAGATCAGAAAAGTAATGCTAATTATGGGAAACGAGCTTTTGCTGAGACTGTGGATTTGAAGCTCAATCTTTCTACCAAGGAGATGGGCAATTCGGATCAGAATGATTCGGAAAATAAAAATTTGAACAAGGAGAAGAACATCATGCCTTGCTCGACCGATTCTGTTAAGCCGCCGGCCAAGTAAGTTTTGGTTCCTAATTTTCCCCCTTTATCTCTCCTAATTTTTATTTTTTGAAGTTGATTCGTTATTGTGAGAATTAATTGGTATTAGCTCAATTTGTGGGATTATTTGCTTTTATTTAGGTTTTCTAGCTGAGATTTATGATGTGTGTATATATGCGAATATGCAGGGCGCAGGTGGTGGGGTGGCCCGCCGGTCCGGTCCTTCAGGAAAAATGTGATGGCGGTTCAGAAGAAGAGCGAGTCGGAGGAGGCTGAGAAGGGAAGCGGCGGCGTCACCGCCGCTGCCTTCGTGAAGGTGAGCATGGACGGCGCGCCGTACCTGCGGAAAGTTGACTTGAAGATGTACAAGACTTACCAAAGAGCTGTATGATGCCTTAGGCAAAATGTTCGGCTCCTTCACTATAGGTAAAAGTGGTCCTAATTTTATTCAATTTTTATTAAAAATCAATCTTACATTGGACATCCTTTAGAAAATAAAATTGGTATATAAGGAGGTCTAAACCACTAATAATTCTAAAAACCCCCTTTTACTACCATTTTTTAAAGAAAATAAATAAATAAATTTGTCCAACTCTGGCTTTCATTTTCTGGCTATATTAGGGTATTATTAGTTTCTGTGTGTAACATGTAATTCTGACGGAATTCAACTAATTTTGTTCAAATCCGATCTGGTGAGTATTTGAAAATACTTTTAAAAAAAAAAAAAGAAAAAGAAAAAAGGATTCTCAGCTTTGGGGTAAAGATACAATCATTTTTTCTCCCTGGAAGTTGAGATTTTTTTTTCAACTTTGTTTTTATTGTTTGCAAGGAAAAATACATTCATTTTTCTTCCTAGAGGTTGATGTATTATAATAATAATTATTATTATTATTAATATTATTATTATTAATTTATTTTGTTTTATTTGTGTTTAGTGTTTGCAAACACTTCCCTAATCACATCTTTTGGGAAGTAATATTCATGTTACACTAGTTTTATGTACAAATTGATATGTGAAATAAGGCTTCCAATGTTTCCATTGTGTGTGTGTAAAGAAAGAAAGAAATGATATTTGGGTGGTAGATGCATTAATTTGTGCTAGTGGTTGATTAGGAGTTATGTTGAATGAAGGTAAATGCGACTGCCAAGGAATGATGGACTTCATGAATGAGAGCAAGCTAATGGACCTTCTCAATGGCTCCGATTATGTGCCAACTTATGAGGACAAAGATGGAGACTGGATGCTTGTCGGTGACGTCCCTTGGGGGTAATTAAGTCAACTATATAAATATGCACACACACTTCTAATGAGAATGCAAGAACTCAATAATTCATCTTATAATTGCGACTACTATATGTTTATTTTTCTCAATTTTGTGTGTATCAACTAGGATGTTTGTTGGATCGTGCAAGCGCCTCCGCATAATGAAAGGAACAGAGGCCAAGGGACTCGGTTAGTATTCTCTACAACCTGTATTTTATCTCAACCATTCAATGTCATACATTAGCTGAAATATTTTGATTGTTGGACCTGCATTGCTGTCAATCATTCATTAGAGTCGATCACTGTATCCTGTTGTCTGTTTCCCGCAATATTAACGAGATTTTTCACTTTTTCCTAAAACAATAACAATATTTGATTGCTCGATAGTTTATGGTTTGAAGTTTGGGATTTAATAGCTTGTACGTACCATCTTATATATGACTTACTTGAACAAATACAATCAAGGAGAATTATAGAAACTACTGATTTTGGAAGATAATTTCTCATCTTTTTTTTTTTTTTTGGTAAATTAAACTTAAATTTAGGAGTAGTTTTGTAATTTACCCCATACAATTATTATCAATTTGCAAAAGGGTCATTGCCCCAACTACTAGTTGATTACACCCATAATGGGCCATATCTGTCCCATGTTGTTTCACATACATTGAACATTGCCATCCATTAAATTTGCACCAAATTAACTCAAGGGCCCATTGAATTATATTTATTTTTTCAGCACCTCGGGCCATGGAGAAATGCAAAAGCAGGAGCTAAGGCATTGAAGTAAATTAAACCACAACCTGCTCCTTTGATCTTAGTGTGGTTGGCTGTATGTACCGAACAAACGACAAACGCGGGAGATGGATCGAGCAGGATGCTGGATTATGTCTGTACTGTTGTCATGTGTGGATGGTTTTCTTGTGTAATATTAATAAGTATTCTATTTACTCTCTTGTACCTTTGAGACTTCTTTTTCCTCTAGTTTGTTTCAGTCTCCTTAATAATGCGTCTCGACTGTGTGATAAGATACCTATTTGACTTGTATATTTTAAGTATTTGTATGTGTGTGTGTGTGTTTCACTGCGAAAACTTGTCTATTACTTGATTTATTGTTCTTATTCATAAAATATATAACTAAAATAATAATAAAGAACATGAACTTGTATATGGAGGGAGCAGAGCCATGTGCTTGATTAATAATAGAGCATTAATCCCTACTCATTTTGGACCTTTGGTTGGCTAACTCATTCACATGGAGTTAGGTAGTTGTTTGGAGAATAACAAAACTCTGTCTGGGCTTCTTCTTTTGTATTCCCCTTCCCAATAAGTTAGGCGGGTAGCATATTTTAAGAGTAAGAAAACAAACATTAACAACAACAACAAAAAAAAAAGATGATGTTCATGAGTGGTAGTTTAGTCAATTGATGAGTAATTAATACGCTCGGCACGATGTCGAACTTATAATTTGGAAGGGACGATGGAAAACAAGTCTATGTTCAGTTACATGAATAATCGTATCCTGGGAAAGTTCACATGTATGGTCATTCAATGTTAAGGAAAATGACCTTGAACAATATGATAGAGGTTGTTCACAAAACATTTTATAACAAATAATTCGTAATACACGGTGTGTATTGCAATTTGCCAGCTTGAAGTCTCTAAGAACCCAATATACATAGAATCATATTCACATATAACCAAATTAGACATCGACACGCGATTAGTTCAATAAAGATAGTCTCTTCCATCATTGGCTATTTATAAGACCATTGACCTAAAAACTCTAAAGACTATTTAAGTGGTATGTAGTATTGGCGGACAAACATCATACTTGGATGCCACAAGTGATGTAGAATTTCAAAAAGAAATGCAAGATTTATTGACCTTTACGCAGACATAAACCTAATAAACTGCACTGAATTATCGACAGATTTAACTTACAGAATTATTTGAATGTCCATTTTCGCAAATAAGAATTTGAGTCGATGACACAAATCTGTTTTTATTATTTATTATTTTAAATCACCTTGAGATGTCGACTGACTTGATTATCAAATCTGCGTTTTTACTTGACTTGATTATCAGCTCTGCATTAGGCCGGTCATTGTAATCTATCTGCAAAACAAATTAGCGAAAGGGAGAAAAAAAATCTCTTTGGTTAAACACTCAAGAAAGTAGTATTGTTAACCTCAATTGATTATAAAGATATTAAGAATAAAAGGATTAAACTTTTTACCCGCCATTTAGCAACATCGGGAGCCTTCCCTTTAGCATCGAACAGAATCAGAATTAGTCAACTTTCATATATTTTAAATTTTACTTTCTATACACAAATTGTATGAACAAGGTTTAAGGTGCATGCACCTGTCGATACATGTCTTCTTAAGACCCGTTGCATTGATTTATCAATGTCGACATCGATAAACCTGGGAATGAATAGAAATGGACTGTAAATGCAAAAGTTCAATTGAATTTCCCAGAAAAACTCTTTAAAAGCAAATGCAAGACTTGAAGCTGATTTTGCACCTCGAAGCATAAGAATCACAAAAATCATGCTAGTACAAAACTAGTTTACATAGTTTTGAGGACTATTAAGTAAATCGAAGATGTAACTTACCACTTCTCATCAAATATAGATGAGATATCCCTCCACACGTCCTCGTCCAAAAGCAAGTAGTTACCTTCAACTATCACTACTTTGTGCCTGCAACATGGGTTATTTTTTCAACAAACTATAAATGCTGAGTTTTTCCATATTCACCTTGTGGATAATTGCTCTATGCTTATGTACACACATAAATTTATCGGATCTGAAATAAAATTATTTCAGTAAAAATAAAAAATTCTAAACAATATGGACCATTATGAAATGACTGTGTATTAACTTACTGAAGGCTCACAAAGATATCATCTTCAACAGGATCCCCAACGCCATGGTTGAACGATGGGGCATACACTGATCCCTGCAGGAGAAAAACAGAATATGCAGACAATTTCAATGCTGTATCACTTGCAATTCACTATTAACTACTAATCTAGTTCGGCAGAAAAAAGCCATTGCAGAGCCTAAAGTTAATTACTCATCATGTTAGATGGGCACTGGGAACATACTCAATGACGGGGGGTGCGGGGGGGTGGAACCGGGGCCCGGGCCACCACCGTTTTTGTTCAGACAATGTTAAATAATTAAATAAATAAATAGAGGATTTATATGATTTTTTTTTATATAAAAATAAAAACATCCGGCCAAGCCCCTTTTTGTCTGAAAAGAAAAATAATGAACTCATATGATCTTTTTTTTTTTTTAAATATACGGGCCCACCCCACTTTATCCTCCTCTGGCTCTGCCATTGCACATAATCATTGAAAAAAAAAAAAAAAACATCACCTCGTTTCTCAGTTTCGTGAGACATTTCAACATCCGTTCAGGGTCAAATGTCCAAGGAGCTGAATCACCATTAGAAAAATCAATAACTCCATGCATATAAGTTCAAAATAATTTGACTAAAGAAAAGGCCTCACATCCTCTTCTTGCATGAGCTTCCTTTGGATCCTAATAATTAGTGGAGCCAAAATCAAACAATCAGAATGACCAACAGCTAGTAGAATATCTATGTATGAATTACTATGAATGTAAACAAATTGGGTTGGTAGCTAAAAGAAACAAAATATACTCTCTTCATCCCACAAAGATAGTCTATAGTTATTTCCAGAAATTAAGAAAATGTTGTCAAAAAATATTGCATTTCCCATTTATGCCCCTATGCCTAAGTAATTGTTTAGCTAATGTTCCAAGAATTATTAATCACTTTGGGACTAAAAATGTGAATTGTCTACTCGTTTCACGTAACAAATTAGTCTAGGGAAATGATGGAGTAGTGTAATCACAAGGAAACAAAATTTTAATTACAACTAAATGTAGTAACAAGTCTATCTTTGTGCGACACCAGAAATAGTAACGTGGCCCAGCAAAAGTAAACCAAACAAATTAACTAGTTGAGATAATGTATCTTTACTATGATTTAACCTTCATTGCGTCCAATTGACGACGATAAAGATGAAACCCATCCATGGGAAGCACGGTTGCAACTTCCGGAGACTCAACTTGGGAATCAAAGCAAGACGATCTTTGGGCCCATAACTCATTGACACGGGTAGCGACACTAGATGCAAGAGTGCTCTTTCCAGCACCAGGAGGCCCACAAAGACCAACAATGTGCCTGCAAGTTGAGATAGTTGACTGTTTAAATATAAGAAAACAGGATGAGTTTCCATCTACAACAACTCTTAAATAAAGTTAAGTGATTACTAATACTAATTAAGGATATTTACAAAAATACCCAGAGAAGTTTCAAAATTTAAAAAAAAAATTAAAAAAACTTGAGGTTTGATTGTGTCTTATAATTTCCCCATACATAAGCAAAAACACATCAAAAATCCCCCTCACATTCATAAATTATAACAGCTACCTCCTTAAATTGAGTCAGAATCAAATCTTAAGGTTCTTTTTGTAATTTTGAAATTTCTTTGGGGCTTTTTATAATCACTCAAAATCTCAACGGTAGTTTTTGTAATTATCCCTAATAATTATACTTGAGCTGTTACAGTCTAGAGATGCCCTCATTTAGTAATTAGTAGTGATGCCTTTCTTTTCCGTCATGATGAATTGCTTGGGAGTTAAAAAGATAAAAGTGTAAACAGCGATCAATAAACTAGCTGCAGCAGGTGATACTTTTCAGGAAATGAGGCGTAAGGAGACATATTTCAAGAATAAAAGCTGAAGGGAAATAGAGTAATGGAAAAGTTCACACTTCTGTGAAAATAACTTACGTGAAAAAAAAGGATCAGATACAGAAAATTGCGCGAACAGTTGGACACACGGGTTAAAATTTAAATATATGTTATTTTCAAATAACTAGCTACGTTCGGAGATTGAGATTCCAGAACTCACTTAAAATTGGGATTTGATTCAGCTGCTGCAATGGGAACAAGACGTTTTGCCAAGATATCGTATATTTCATCCATGCACCTGTAGACATATTAAGCTAATAAACAGGAAAAAAATGTGAATCCCAAATTAGGGCAAATTAAGAGGGTGTTTGGCTGAGCTTATAAGCTCTTCAATACATCTTATAAGATGTTTAGGAGCTTATAAGCTCTTTATATTTGTTTGGTCATTTTTTGTACAAGAGCTATAAAATGCAAAAAATAGTTATTGAAGAGCATATAAGCTCCTAAAAAATAAGTCCCTCCACCTCAACTAATTGTACAAGTTCTTATAAGCACCCGTATGTTTAACATGTAAAAACATCCTATAAGCCCAAACATCTCTTTTAAATAAGCTAAGCCAAACATCCCACTAAGTTTTGTAAAACCGCTATAAGTACCTGGAATATGCTTGTGGCATTCCCAAAGTAGAAAAAGACAACTTAAATTCTATTTCATTTCCTCAGACAACGCTTAGTCTTATTAAGATGGTTATTTAAAAGAAAGATGTCTCAAATCCAGCTCTTGACAAACAAAAAGTCTCTGATCATAGAATATCTCAGAATCGAGGAGCTAAATGGTTATTCGGAGGGCATACCCTGCCTCAATGATTGGGACTTCCTTCAATTGACAATTTAAAACCTGATTTAATAAAATAAATTATTTCCTCATCAGCACAAAAGAAACTCAAAAAAATATATGTGAATAAAAATATCAAAGTTAACATTAGAAAATGGCACAGGCAACTGAAAAACAGAACCTGTAAACGATTTCGTTCCCCAATTAAAGCTCCACTCCGACTCACTAAAGAAATTGAGTCTATCTTCTTTGGAAACAAATGGACATGATTCCATTTGGAAAACCATGTCCGTTGCAGTAGCAATGTCTCTACATTCAGTACAGTTTAAAAAAAACAAAAAAAAACTGTTGCATAAGATTAAGGGTAAATGTCACACTACTGGCATATATTTGAAGCTTACTGTCATATGAACGAACAGATTTTAGAAAAATACGCTGCTCGTTACACAGAGATAAAGCAAAAGGTCATCGGAAATTAACTATAACCATCATAATACAGAAACACGCACACATGGAGTGTCAAAATTGCGCGCCGGTGATTAAAATTCACAAATTAGTAAGGTTTAATCTTCGAAACCTAATCGGAAATTGAATTTTATTTTATTGTTTTCGATCAACTCGGGAATTAGAGAATGGATAGAAAACAAAAGGAAAATAAAATAAAATAAAATAAAGGAGGATTGGCACCTGAGGGAGAGTGCCGGAGGGCTTTGTAGGTGGTTGAAAACGAAGAAACCTCCATATCCGAGCTCGGAATTGTGATGGCAATTGAAGTTTAGGCAATATGCAGAGAGCAAGTTGATTTCGAGTGCAATTGCCAATATAATTAAGATAATTTGTTTTTTCAATTTTTAGGACCGAGTGTGAAGATATATATTAATATATAATATATATAATGCTCCCTCCGTCCCACAAAGATAATCAATATTCCATTTTCGTCCGTCTCACAAAGATAGTCCATTTACCATATTTAACATATCATTAATTTTTTATTTCCACACATATCCTTAATTAATATTTCTGAAATACTAGTTTTCAACTTCCTAAGTTGAGAATTAATTATTACAATGCAAAATTTTATTAGTTATTTTTTAATTTGTGTGAAATCAACTGAAGAACTATTATTTTGGGACGGAGAGAGTAATTTATTTTTCAGGAAGAAGTTTGAATTCCAATTGTTATGTCATAGATAATGACCACACTGCCTAATAAAGTTGCATCTTACATAAATCACACTGAACTGGCTAATTTTTTAGTTGTAAATCTGTTGGGTTCATAGCATAGAATATAATTATAGATTATATTTGTTCACTGGACTATACTGAGAGGTTGATGACAAAGTAATAGGTATATTAGTTAAATTTATGGGTATATTATTACTTACAAGATAAATGTATGTTGTGTTAAACATTGGTTTATATTACAAAGTTGACTTAATAGATAAGTTAGGTAAATGTACTAGGTATATTCGTTTGAATGAACTCGCAAATATAATTTAATATTTATTTTTCTCAATGATATAATGATAATTTAGTTATCATAAATATATTATTAAATTTTTATTTTCACACATATTTTTAATTAATATTTTATGAAATACTAATTAATCTCTTGATAAATGGAGTGTTATTTATAACATTGCAAATTTTTGATATTTCAACAAATAAATACACTATTTCAAACACTAACTTCTTGAACTATTAATTGACATTAATAAATTCGAGAAAAGTATGATTGAAAAATAATATGTAAATTAATGATTTAACTATGTAAATTACAATTTTTTTAATTTGTGTGAAGTTAACTGCATGATGTGACGGAGAGAGTAGTAAATAGTCTACACTGAAATTTAGCTTAACTGATAAAACTAATGAGTACATTATATTTGGATTAAGATTGTGTTGCAAGTTCGACACTGGTCCTTAGAGCATGTACAATGGTAAAATTGATGACTGAAATCAAGTGGTGTCAGCAACTTCAATGTTGGGGTGATTTTGAAGAGATGATATTGCAAAAAAAAAATGTTTGTTTGTTTTAATAAAATGATAAATAAAATATTAATAACATTAAATATAATTATAAATCTTACAATTAATTAAATAATTGAAAACCTTACAAAATATCTTTTTTATTAAACAAATCAGATATTTTTTAATTTTAAATATTTTTTCGATTTTCCTTCGAGTTTAATGAATTTATGTATTTATTCTTGAATTAAGAAATTATAGATTGTATTTTATTTATGTTTTTTTTTATTTTTCATCAAATTTAAATGTTGTTTTCAATTTTTTTATTTTTATGTATTTTTTGAAACTTAATTAATTATTGTATTTTTTCTGAATATTGTTTTTTTAATTTTATTTATTTTTCTCGAATTCTTAAATGCTATTTTCAATTTTTATTTACATTTTTTTTTATTAATTTTCATAAACATTTCTGACTACTTTTAAATTAAAAAAAATAAAAAAAATATAACGTATGCCCACGGGGCCCGTCGGATGGACGCAAGGCTCACATATCACCGTCCCCTTTCCTCGCGCGTTGGATCACATCCGCGCGAGGATCTGCCATTTAGCCGCTCCAAAAGATCCGAATTAGTTTGATAATTAATAAAATCGATAAACTAAAGCTTTGTCATTTTAGGCCATCGGATTCGACGAAAACAATGATAAATATATACAAATACAATAGATAAATGGGGATCAAAAAAAAATTTCTATCAAAATATTAGTTATAAATTTTTTGTTCAATTGGCTTTTACTGTCAAAAAAAAGTCACCGAACTTACAAAATTGTTTGGACACTTGGGTTACTCGTTATCAAGAAATTTTCGATATAAAATTTTCAAATTTCGACTTTTTTAATTTTTTTGAACAAAATCAAGCAGTGCGAGGCAACTGGAAATCTTAAACCATAGGCCCCTGTTTCACTGTTTGTCCCATTCAAAACAATTTCTTTTCTTTTCTTTAATTTTATTTTTCAACTATTTAAAAGTATACCAGAAGTCTCCAGATTTTCTTTGTACTTCAAATACCATTGCTTGAAATGTCTGTTTTAAAAAAAATGCAAAAGATGATTATCATCAATAGAAGCAATTTTTACTTTTCATTTCAGCCACTTTACAGTTGTTCATCATTTCACTATTCTCAAATGTACTCAGTACTTATTTCATTTCATAAATAACTTCATTTAATCCACATTGAACAATATGCAATGGTTGTTCTAGTCACATAAATGCTCCATATCATATCAATAAAATTGATGGCATTCAATAAGCTAAAATCCTTCAGCTCGTTCATAATTCTTGATAAAATAAAAGATACGTGCACAAAAATATTCAAATTATTATAAAACTCCTCACAGATTAATTATCCCAATACTTACATAACAAAAATTACTTTTATATCAGTCTAACAAGAAGAAATCACAATAACAGTGCATCAAGCATCCCTTTTTAACAGCAAAACAAGGTATCGTTTATTAGCACAATGGAGTTCAGTTTTATTAAAATCCTATTAATCATCCTTGATGACTGAGAAACTCTTAATGAGGCCATCAAGGTTTTAGTACAAATTGGGGCTTAAGCCTTTACAAATGTATAAACTAAATATAATTCAAGTCTTAAAATTGAATAAAATACATACTGCCGAGTATCCAGTTTTTGAGTAACAAATTTGATTGAGGGCTCATTTCTTATGAGCCCATGATCACTGCACATCGGCGTTTCACAGGCCTTCTCCATTTCTTTTCATCATCAGATGGCTGCAACAGTCAGAATATTTGAAAATTATTAAACAGCTTCCAAAATTCCAGAAAATGAATGAGCTACTTCACAATATTTTATTTCTACAGTCTTAACTTAATTGGTGGTTACTGTGGGCTAGAAACTAAACTTTACCTGAGGGCTGCAAAAATATGGAATTCGAAGTCTTTTGGAGCCATCAGGTAGCCGTTTGGACAGAAAAAGATTATCTACAGCTCCAGAGTCACCATAGACCTGCACAAAATCTATGTTAAGTCCTTTTTTATCAAATATTTCTTGTTTACTTGAATTAATGTGGATGGGTTTATCAATAAAAAAAATTCAATTGTTGTATGAAAATCTCATGACATTAGAAGGAAAATTCTTCTTAATTCTACAAAAATAATGACTTTAACACATTGAGGATAAAATAAGGCTAAAAATATTTGAAATTCTTTTTTTCTAAGTTACAATGGAGGATTTTAATTTGTATAGCTCTTACCTGAGTCTCAATGGTTTTGACCAATGTATCTTCGCAGCCTGATGCATGTACATTTTCTAAATTGAAGCACTGCAATAGCAGTCTCTCTGAAATCATAAAAAATTCAACTTTAAGCTCAAGTAAAAACAATAAAGAGATCATTTTGGCTTGTTCTGATGAATTAAAAGAAAAATACCTGGATGCAAATTTCTACAAGAGTTGAGATTCAATTCAGTAAGATATGGACAATTTAAATACAATGCCTGCATTAAAAAAATCTCATATTCAGACTATAATAACAGGACAAATGCATATATAACAATCTAGAAGTTGTAAAAAAATCTTACATCTAAGCCTGAACAACCCCACAAGCTTAGTTTCTTCAAACGGCTATGCTTGATAATTAATTTCTGGTATATAAGGTGCATCTTGCTATTGGGTGTTTTTTGTAATTCAGAGTCATTATCCGCTCCATCGGCGGATTTTTCTGAATTGGGATCACAAATGGTCATTCCACAGTCCATAAGTTCCAAACGGGGAAGCTGGGCAGCAGCAAATTGAATGCCGCCTAAGAAAACAAGAAATGCGCATTAGAGGGTTTAATTAGACAATGATATATTCTCAAAACCATGAATGTATGAATAATGGGTATGAAAAATTACTTGAAGTGATGTTAGGGCATAGAGCAAGTAAAAGTTTTGATAATGTCTCGGGAAAGACATTGCAGATCATTCCAATGCCACTGTCACTTATGCCAGACCTGAAATATAGAAATAGAACAGATGAAAATTATTCACTAATAAACTGAGTGTTCAAAAAATAAATATATTTGGGGGTTAATTACAAAAACTGCCCTTAAAGTTTGGTCTAATTACAATCAAAAAAACAACTCTTATCTTTTAAAATTATAAATGACCCCTCTTGAGGGTACAATTTTGTGAAACTAAAATAATTTTAGGTCTAGTTACAAAAGCTACTACCCCTGAAGTTGAGTCTAGTTACAATTAAAAAAAACTTATCTTTTAAAATTTCAAATGACACCTCTTGAGGGTGCACTTTTGTAAGTCAAAAATAAATATCAGGGGGTTATTTGTATTATATCACAATGCATTCATATTATTTCCGTAAACAAGTTATCAAATGAATAGCACTCTACATGAAAATCATCACATACGTACCCACTAAGATCAAGCAATTCCAATTTTGGAAAACTTGAAGCAATAGCTGCTACTGATGCATCAGTTATCTCTGATCCAAAGACAAGAGAAAGCATTCGCAGTGCCCTAATTTCATAAAACAGACAAAGTCTTTCAGCAAACCAAAACAAACCCATTTGCAAATCAAATCCACACAATCAAAAATGTACTTAATAAATAAATAAAAATACCAACCTCAAATTGGCAGCTGAGAGAGCCAACACAGCATCATGTGAGAGCAAAATCGAAGCAACATGAATGTTCTGAAGCTTAGTGCAGCTTCTTCCTAGAGCATCCATAACAGAGATTAGATCAGTGCTATCATTTTCTTGGCGGGAAAAGTCCAAAGAGATCTCCTTCAAATTAGGGCAGTTAAAAACCTGCGCATGATGATTATGTATAACAAATCAAGCAGATGATACTAGTGGATATCTATGGTTAATTAAAGTGGTGAGTGTGACAAGCAAATTACCATTTTGGAAAGGGAGTGAAGATCAGAAAGCCAGAGAGTAGAGAGACTAGTTGAAGAAAACATAAAGCCGCCGAGGTTACAGCAACCTTCCATCTTGAGACTGATTAGGCACCTTTTATCAGCAATAAATCGACTCAACTCGTCCCTGAATGAGTTGGTAATCAAGAATTAACTTTACTTCAAGGAAATTTTATTTCAAGAATACATACAAATATACAATCTATAGAATTAATCTTTAAGTTAACAAAGATATATGTATCAAAATGTAGAGGATCAACAATACTAAGTTGTGGTAAATAAATAAAAATTGTCAATCTATAGAATTGTTTTTAAAGATGATAATTCATATGTATGAAATCATCAATATTTCCCCCAAATTTATAGCCAATCAGATAATTCACAGATTTAATAATATGTCAAAAAACTTTCAAAGCCTATACAAAGACTGATTCTGTGTAGATTATGAAACAGTCAATCTCAAGAGCATCACATAGTCACATTCTTCAATTATATGCCAAAAAAAAGGTAAATAATCACAGTCTTTTTTAAAAAATACAAGACCATATGAAGATACAGCAGGTAATTTATTTATTTAAAAAAAAAAAAAACAGATCTATGTCAGGGTTAAAATTTCTACCCAGAGATTCGATTGATGGAGGAATCAGATGTAAAGATCTCCAGAGACTGCAAATTAGGGCACGAGAAGGCAATGCAGGCCAGCATCGTTGCATCAACATCACTGCAAAACCAAAAGAAAACACACATAATCAGATCAAAGAACACCTTGCCCGCAAAATATTAAACCAGCATTCTTATTAGTCATTAAGTTCTTTGATCTGTGATAAGCCCAAGTTCAAAGATCAAATAATTCATCATTAATTTTTTTTTTGATTCCCATCAAATAATTATTTGATTGTGCATTTGTGTTAAGCATCCTGTGGCAAATTGTCCTAGATGAGAATGCATCAAGTTTCTTAATTATAGATCTTAAAATTATTTTAAATTAATTTGATTATTTAATAAAACAGTAATTGTTCACTTCCGTGCTTGAGTAATCACCGGATCCACTCCACAAAACCTTAGATCTATCACCACTCCTCGGAACCCTAACCTTTCAATTCTTAGAGATAATCGTAATAGGCCAGGGCATTTCTGCAACACGGATCCAACAAATCCGATCTGCGCCTTAGCAGGAACCCTTAGCCGGAGCTCCTCCGCCGCACGCCAAAGCTTCTTCGTCGTCTCCCTCCAACCCCTACTCACCCTCGCCGCCGAGAGCAGCCCCGTCGGAGGCAATCTCCTCAGAACCTCCCACAAACAGCTCATCGGCAATCCGCCCGACCCGTCCAGATCCGGATCCTCCTCCGGATCAAGTCGCTCCTCATCCAACTCATCGATTGACTCAGCTACGCTGAGATCGTCGAACGAGAGAGCTCGTCGCCTCCTAGCCGGCGCCGCGGGTCGGGCCACCGACGGCGGCGACGCGCATGAGAAGTTTCCGGCCGCCGCAGAGCTGAGCGTGGTGACGACGGACGAATCGGCGGCGGCGGGCGTAGAAACAGGAGTAGCGGACACATCGTCCTCGGTGGCGTAGGGACAAACATGGCCTTTCTTCGGCAGGCCGCAGCGGCCGCAGTTGTAGTTCCCCCTCTTTTTGCCGCGCTTGATTAGATAAGCGGCGTCGGAAATGGGGGTGGCGGGATGGGGTTGGTGGCCCTGCATCTTGTGTTAGTGGACCCACAACAGTCAAGTACACTGTGGAAGAAAAGGAAGAATGGAAGAGGGTTTGGGGAAATGGTGGATTTGGGGCAGAAATAAAGGGTGGGAAATGGGCGCGGGAGATGGGAGCAAAATTGGCGCCCCGGTTTTGAAATAAATTTTTTTCTTTTTTCGCCATTTTTTGAGCGTTGGAGGGAGACGATTTTTTCTACTATTGGCACGTGCCAATCTTTGACCTAATGGTAAACCCGATTAATGACAATCTTAATCTGTGTTTATGGTTGTCCTAATAATTCCTAGATGGCACTAATTATCATGGATTTCTTACCTTGGTAAGAGAATATTTTACTACTTTAAATTCTGATTTAGCAAACAACATTTTTAAGTTTTTCTATTTTTTTAAACTCCCTCCTTACTTAAGTCCCATAAATATAATTCATTGTTTCATTTTCATACAACACTAATATTTTTAATTATTAATTGAATCTTATAAGGGTATAATTATAAATTAATATTTTAATTATATAAACTATCAATTTCTTAATATGTGTGAAATTAACCACAAGACGTTTTCATTTAACTTTTTTCTTTTCATTTTTAAATTTGCAAAAATTGTTGTGTGGCCATTATTTTTTTAATTCAAATTAACGGATACTTTTAAGTAATATTCATACTTTTTAGGTGCAAATGCATAGATTTCAAAATTATGTAAATAGTATTTTGAAGAATATTATTGTTTACCTTAAAAATATAAATATTTACTTATAAGTGTCTCATTAATTTTGGTGTAAAAAGTGATGGTCCAACGACAGTCTACTACTGTTTTAACTATTATGAAAAATAAAGTTATGTTGTCTAGTGAAGTTTTGAATTTTCAATTTTCATTAAAAGAAATTATTTTAAATTTTACTTTTTACTAAAATTTTAAATTTTAAATAACTTATCAAACTATTATTTATTGTAATAATACAAATTTATATAAAAATATATTTCTACAATCACGTAGTTTTATGTCAAATATAGAAATTGAAACAATGCAACTTACAAAGCATAGAGTCATTATATTGTGCATCTTGCCGGGTGCACCCATTAATTTAATTTATTCTCGCATATAATTCAAATCACAAATAATTGAAATTCTAAATTCAAAATGAAAAAATAAACCTAAAACGAACTTGTAAAACCTAAAAATGAAAAATTATATCCTAAAATGAAAAATTAAACCCCAAAATTGAATATTAAACTCTAAACTCTAAATTTCTATCATATATCATCACATATAACTAACACATATCATCACATATAATTGGTAGAATGATAGAATTTTGGCGGGACCCTAAAATGGAAAATTAAATTAAAAAAATAAAAAACTAAACCTTAAAATGAAAAATTAAACCCTAAAAATGGAAAACTAAACCCTAAAATGGAGAATTAAACTCTAAACTCAATGTTTTTGTTATATATCATCACGCATAATTACCATATATCATCAAGTATAATCGTCGTATCATCACATAGATATAACTTAATAATATGTAATAAATTGCCAAGAGCATGTGGTATCATTTTTTTCATTAAAATTTGGGAAATTAATTGAAAACAATTCCATACGTAATACTCGAGATTTACTATTACATGCGAATGTAATTATTGGCAGTATCTTTTGAATGGGCTATTTACATTTGTTGCATTAAATTAAGTTCAATACTCTTATGAATTTAATCACCGTTTTAATATATTTATTGGGTTAGTTACATTATTAAAGACAACTTTAACAACATTTTTAAAATTTGAGTCTGTGCTCCATGTAAATATATTCCAAAATTGATTGAAATTTTAAAATACACAATCAAGTTATTAAAATGATATATACTTATAAAAATGTATTAAGATAACGTGGAAGTTTATTACTCCCTCCCTCCCAAAAAAATAGTTCACTATTCCATTTCCGTCCGTCCCACAAAAATAGTTCAGTTACCATATTTAACATATCATTAATTTTTCATTTTCACACATACCCTTAATTAATATTTTTGAAATACTGGTTTTCTAATAACAAATGCATAAAATTGATGATTACAATGCATAATCTTACTATTTCAATAACAAATATACTAATTCCAACACTAATTTTTATGAGTATTAATTGACATTAATAAATTAAAGAAGGACATAATTGGAAAACACTAACTAAATTAATGACTTAACTATATAAACTACCAATTTCTTAATTTGTGTGAAATCAACCGCAGGACCATCAAATTGGGACAGAGGGAGTAAAATATATCACACAAAAATATTCATAAATACTTGTCTGCGTTGTTTCGATTGCACACATGACCCTATACTCCAATACAAAAGCTTCCTTTTATCATGTACCAAGTTATTTTCCTAAACAAAATTTTCGAGGGTGTTTGGAAGTTATGGAATTGGGTAAAATAAGTAGTTTGATTTCAATTTAGATGATTCACTAGTCAAGTTTTTTAATTACGTTAAGTAAATATAAATTATAGGGGGAACCGATAAATAGTCCTTCAAGTGGAGGTTTATTTGTCAATTAGTCCTACATGCAATTTTAAGTTAAATAATTCCTACTTTTTGTTAAATAGTCCAAAATTATAATATAAAAAATCAATAATACCCATGGTTTCTTCCTCATTACGTTTCGACCACTTTTTTGGAAAATAAATAAAATTGCAAACCTGCTTTCTTTGAACAATTTCTCCAGATAATACTCATGGATTCTTCTTCGTCTGTTTTTCTTTGAACAATTTATTCAAATACGATTCAATAGTACAATCAATTATACTACTATACGATTTAACGAGGTACAGTCGATTGTTTTAATTTTTTTCCCCAATTTTATGTTTCTCTTGAATTCGGTTACACCACCCACAGTCGTATTATTCTCTTATGGCACAATCGTTGACTTCTAATTCGAGTACAACTTTTGGTAATTTTGATTAATTTGGTTTCGAGTATGATTTTGTATATGTGTGCATTTCCCCTAATTTTTTATTTCTTACGTTATGTTAATTTCTGGTAATTTGATGAATTGGTTTCGAGTATGATTTTGTATATGTGTACATTTTTCCCTAATTTTTGATTTCTTATGTTATGTTAATTTCTGATAATTTGATAAATTGGTTTCGTGTATGATTTTGTATATGTGTGCATTTTCCCTAATTTTTTATTTCTTACATTATGTTAACTTCTGGTAATTTGATGAGTTGGTTTCTAGTATGAATTTTGTATATGTGTGCATTTTCCCCTAACTTTTGATTTCTTATGTTATGTTAACCATAATAAACTATTGGGCAACACTCTTGTTAGTCCGAACTAACGGATCATCCGTTAGGCCAAATTTTCATATCAATACATTATAGTGCAAAAACTAATACATTATAATAAAAAATCAATAAATCATAGTATAAATATATCACAATGCAAAAAATCAATATATCATAGCACGATCAGAGATTAATGAAAAACTAATACTTTACAGTATAAAAATCAATACATCACAGTACAAAAATAATACATTATAGTATCGGGCCAAATGGCCTAACGGGTCATGACCCGTTAATCTGGACTAACACAAGTGTTTGCCTAAACTATTTCTTACTTTTTCTCTATTTTTTCTTACTTGTAGTTAATGTTATTGGCAGTGGGATCTTTGTCTTAACTTATATGATGGTGAGACTTTAGCTCATAAGATGAATATTAGTGATTCGTTTGAGAAACTCTTGCTGAAAATACAAAATAAATGGAAGAAACTCCACAAAAATAATTTCACCATGCATTACTCGACTCGTGATTTATCTGATTGTGTTTTGGCTATTGATGATGATTTCAATACTATGGTATCGTTGGTTGTGTTGTATAATTTGGATCGTCTAACAGTTAAAATATCAAAGAAAGATCCCGTTGGAACTTGTGAGCAATCTGCCTACTCGTCTTTTAATGAGAACAACTTTTTGACAGATATCGACAATAATGTGTTGAAAATATTTCAAATAACAAGACTCTTTTGACGTATGGTTAGAATAGAAAATTACGGGTGTTGGTCACAAATTTTAAAGGTGGTGCTGGAGAGTTTTGTATTGCATTGCATAAAATGGCAATTGGTGTCGACTTTGATTTCAATTGGGGGAAGAATGATTCCAAAAGAGTTTAAGCAACGTGCATAAAGAAGGGGAGTATGGGGTGTGGTTGGTATGTGTATCCGTCAATGGAGCCTAGCAATGGTTATTTTTATGTGAAGTTGATGAACAACGTACACAGTGGCGGAGCCAGGATTTTAAATTTACCCGGGCTAAAATAATTTTAACGGGATCAAAATAATATGGAATAAAACACACGTTAATAGAGTTTTACCCTTATCTTGCACAATCACAATAAGAAAAAGGAGAAAAATGTACGATGAATTTTGCATTAATCAAAATAAATAAACTTGACAGTTTTTGCTCAAAAAAAAAAGAGAGAGAGATGATCAAGTAAGAAATAAAATTCCAAAACAAACAATTACAAGTTCACTTGATACCAATGCAAAGTCCACTAAAAAATATAATTGCGAGGCATTGAAACTAGAAGAGAGGCATCAAAAAACATGGGTAAACTGACAAAAATCTCCATAATCCTGCAAGAATTTAATAAAATTTAAATACACCAATATTTTCAAAACCCATCATTTAATATTAATTATCAAATTAAATATTTTAAAAATAAAAGATGAAAAATAATTCATGTAGACATACCAGTGTTATTGAAGTTGTGATCTACGATTCTTCAAAGTATAATATTCATCAATTATAGAATTTGAGTCAATACTTGGATCAAACTCTCTCTCAATATAGATAATTAGGGAATCTGCAAGAAAATCATCTCTCATTTTATTACGAAGAACTGTTTTCACATGCTTCATAGCCGAAAATGCTCGTCTAGTAGTTGCCGTGGAAACCGGCAAAGTTAGAACTAGACGGATCAATCTATCAATCAAATTGTAGCACTGCACCTTTCTTGTTTCAAATAAGCCTCGACACAATTTTGAGATGGTGGATATTTTTTGAAAATCCTCATGACAAACTACATCGAGCTCATAATGTTGAAGCTAACACCTCAAATGATGTATTTCCTGTTCAGTGAAATCTGCAGGATAATACTTCTCTGCAAGAGTATAAATCTTGGCTACATCGAACAATTTAAAATTATCTTTCGGGTCCAAAGCAGTGCTGAGCATATGAAGTTTTACCGTCTCATCATTGAACATAGAGTTTAACTCTTCCAACTGATAATCTATAGCAGAAATAAACATATTGTGATGAAAATGATGCTCAATAGTGATGTTATTATTTTGACGGCATGAACGACTATAATACTTGTAAGGAGCTGTCATATCTTGTATATCAACATCTAATCTCATGCAAAATGACTCGACATATGAAAGAAGAATATCAAAACCTTCATTTCTCAATGTCAGGAGAAGTGTTTTTGTCGTCGAGACTAAATCCACTGCATTTATGATATCAAGAGACTTTTGTTGCATGGCACAACAAAGAATATTTGTGATCCCCATAACTTTATGCATAAAATGCAAAATAAAAATGAAATCAAAAGACTTCATCACTGTTAAGAAACCACCAGCTTCCCCACGCATCAAAGTAGAAGAACCATCAATGATAATGCTTTCAAGCACATTGATACATATCTATTAAGCTGCAAATAGACTCAAGATGGGAGCTCTAACGAGTAGTTCCGGCTCGATGTAATGTACCAATCTGGTTAGCTCCTCGGCCAGTTTCGCGTTCACCAACATCAATAGAATGTGCAATTTCATTAACTTGAAAAGATTGTAACTCGGCATTACGTTTGCAAGAAGATGTAATGAGATTGACAATAGTTGTCATATTTGAAAAGAAAAGCCATACAGAGATTTCCTTTTCAGCCGCTGCAACTAACGCCAGTTGAAGACGATGAGCAAAACAATGCACGTAATATGCATATGGGCAATCTTTAAGAAATAAAGTTTGCAAACCATTAAAAGAACCACACATGTTACTAGCACAATCATACCCTTGACCTCGCATATTCTGAATTTCTAAATTATACCTACCAAGAACTCCACATATTCATTTCTTAATTGTTGCAGCAGTGGTGTCATGAACATGTACAATTTGGAAAAAACGCTCCCGCAAAACACCCTGGGCGTCAACAAATCTCAAAATTATAGCCATATTTTATTTGTTAGATACATCTTTCGCTTCATCCACCAAAATCAAAACTTAGAATCTCCAACTTCATCACGAATTTTATTTCTAACTCTGTTACCAATAATATGCAAGATCTCCTTTTGAACTTCTGGTGAGGTATACTTTGCATTTCCCGAAGTTTTATCTAAGATAACATCACCAATATTAGAATTTCATTTTCCCAAAAGTTTAAGCATCTCAATGAAATTACCACAATTTTGTGATTCTGGAGATTCATCGTGATCTCTCAATCCACATGCTTGCAAACAAGCCAACGAACGCTCTCAATTGTTGCTATAAGTCTTAATCGATCCTTTCGAACTTGTTCGGAAGACTCTCGATTCATAACTTTATCTATATGTTGAGTTACATTCATCAAATCAACATCGGCTTTTGCAGATTTACTGTGTCTTGAGTTAGAATTTCCCATATGAGTCAAAAAGGGGCAATTGGTTTGATTGTTAACGTATTTCCAATTTCTAAACCCTCCAACTGTAAAGGGAGAGTTTTGTGCTTCATTTAACTCAAACAGATAGCAAGGAAAACAAAACACTGCATCCTTCGATTGAGAGTACTCTAACCATTTAAATGTCTCAAACCATCGATAATAAAATGCACGTTTTTGCTTACCAGAATCAGACAATGGGTAATTCTTTAATTTAGTCTGACATGGCCCCATATTGATATAAGCTCGTCTAATATCACCACGCTGATTAATAGGATGTCGCCACATTGGAATACGCAATCCGGGATCCCGTTCAAGAGAAGTTTCATTAAACTCAAGTCTTTGAGATTTAGATGGAGGTTCAGGCTCCTCGTTAGGAATGGATGGATTAGTCTCGGCTCTCTCTGATGATGAGGGATTGTCGACTATTGGATTAAAGAATGAAAGGATATTACCCTTCTTTCTCTTTTGATTTGACATGAATACCTGTTTAAGAAAAAAATAATAATTTAACATCAAATCAAATTTAGGATTAAAAATAATAATACTTAGAAATTTCAAAGAAAATTAAATTTCTTTGTAATATGGTAATAATACTTAGCTAATAAATTTATAAAAAATTACAATTAAGAAATTAAAATTAGATAGGATTGAAGCCCGGAAATAAAATGCAATTCAAATTGTTAAATTACAATTGAGGAATTAGAATTTAGAATTTAGGGTTAAAATATTGAATGCTGAATCTATGAATTTTGAAAACTTACCTATTAATTATGGAGCTTCTAAAACAAGATAGAAGTTGAATCGAAATTGGATGAACTTTGTTTGCTTTGAGATGTCGGCCTCTTTCTTCAAAAAAAAACTTTTGTCTGCGTCGTTTTCTTCCTGTCTTTGTTTCTATGTTGTTCTTTGTTTTCAAATTGAGTATTAAGTAGACTCATTAGACAATTTGATCACGTCAAGCTACGTAGGATCAATTGTGCTCATGGGCTTAATTTTAATAAAATAATAATGGGCTTGGGTTGGGCTTCTTTATTAATTGAAAAACAAAAACAAAAAACTCACTTGGCTAATGCATCTGGTTTATTTAAAGTTCAACTATAAACAACTAAAAGCTTGCTTTAATTTTTTGGGGTCACCCGGCTATAGCCCGGGTGATGTTCTAAGTGCCTTCGCCCTTGAACGTACATACATGTGGTTCATGTTTTAGATCTTTGGAACATAACCGTGTGTGTGCAGATTTGATTTGTAACTTGATTGTAGACCAAGTGCGTAAGAATCCAGTGACTCGTCCGATTGATATTGTAAAGTTACTTTTGCATGAATATGGTGTTGCGAAGGCGAATAAGTGCATCCATGGTGATGACAATGACTTATTCAATATGTTAAGTAGACACGTAAAAGCTATTTCAGAATTGAACCCGGTCTCACATGTTATTTTGGATGTAAATGCAATATCTTTCAAATTTCGAAAAACTTCATATCTTTGAAAGGTTGTATTGATGGATTTAACTTTTGCCGTCCATTGTTGTTTCTTGATGGAACGCATCTAAGAGGGAAGTTCAAATGACATTTGTTTGTTGCTAAAGGCAAGGATGGTGATAGAGGTAAAGTCCCTGTTAAATGTACTACTTACTATATTTTTTGTAATTACTTGTATGATTTTTGTTCGTTTTCGTCATATATACAAGTTTATACCCTTTGGCTTTTGTCGTGGTGGATTATGGAACACTGCAAATTGGAAATGGTTTTTGGAAAACCTTAAGGAAATTATTTTGCCATCTCGTATGGTAACTTTTGTTTCAGATGGGAACATTGGTCTACTTGAGGCCATGAGTAAATTATTCCTCGGTCTTCCCCATGGTTATTGTTTAAACCATTTGAAGATGAATTTGAAGGACAAATCTAGTGGAAAAAGGGCGACTAAGGGCTTGCGAAATAGAATCATTTGGCTTTTGATGAATTGTGCATATGCCTCCATAGTCAAAGCATATAAACATAACATGAATGATATATTAAAAGAAGGTGGATGCACGACACGTAGTTTTTTTGAAAATATTGATCAATGCCACTTGGCTACTGCATATTTTGTGGGTCAAATATATGGAGAGATGAGCTCTTATGCGGCATAATCATTTAATAATTGGATCCTTCGAGCAAGGCATCTCCCAATCACAGCCTTGGTAAACTTAATAAGGGTGAAGATGATGAAATCATTTTTTGGTATGTAACACTTTTCATTCTTTTTGATGATTTTCTCAATTCTGTAATACTTTGGATTTTCTACAGCAAGACATATAGAGTAATAAATATCCTGTTGATTTAGAACAAAATTAGTTGTGATTTTTATATATATTTCTAATCAGATAAGAAATTTATAATTCATTTGTTTAATTTGTTCTCAGATAGAAGAGGTGGTTGTCGGAATTGGACCAATGTATTATGTCCGTCAATTAAGAAGAAGTTGACGATGCTCATTGATGAATGGAGGACATGTATCGTTGTTGGGTCATCTGATTCAATTTATGAAATGCAATGTGTTCCTTCAGTTGTGGTTAATATTTCAGAGCGCACTTGTTCCTGCCGACAATGTCAAATCACCGGTCTATCATGTTCGCGTGCGGTGGCATCCATAATGAGTGAAGGCAAACCTCTGCATCTTTTTGTTGATGAGTTTTATCATGCATATAGTTACATAAAGTCCTATTAAGCACCCCTTCATCCCGTTTCAATATTTGACCAACATTAAGCCCATCCGGACAATGCTTTGATTGTCCCACATAATCGAGGAGGCCTCCTGGAAGACCTAAAAGGAAGAGACAATTGTGTAGGGAAGAACACAATCCGAGAGCTATGAAATGCGGTAGATATGGATATATTGACAATCATAGTAAAACAAAAACATGCACCGAACCTGAATTGAGCTTTTTGCACTTACTTTTTGTTAAGAAAAGTTCGTCCGCAAGAGAACGGAGCGATTGTAAGTGATGAATTTGACTTGAGTCAAATCTCTCGAGGAATGACAATCGGAATCAAAATGTTCGTTTAAACACAACTTATCTAAATATACGATCAAGAAAGTTGGTGGTTTGTTTTGACTTTGAGAACTAAAAATAATTGATCAAATTTTCAACTTAAACAAGCAAGTAATTGATTAAAATAACGCATCAAGCAACTTCGCCGAACATGAAAACTAAACATGATAAAAATAAATGATAGATAACAAATAACGACTAAATGTGTTCGATCAAATAACAAAGACGGGTAGAAAAACTAAGATCGAATAAACGAGAAAATCACCAAAGAAGTTCACCAACATACGCAAATAAGATCTACCCAACGCTTGTGATTAAACATAATCCAAAATCAAGGCAATCTATATAATTAAAACCAATAATCAAACTCACAAGATAAATTCTATAGTTAAATGATTAAAGTTACCCAAATGTATTACTAATACGAATTGCAGAAAAGTAAATCCAAGAACTCTGAACGAGTTGAATTCAGTATCCAAACACACCAGATCGTACGAAATCAAGAATCAAAAGTGAAAGATTAAAAGAAGAATCATCAAAGAACTGAAAGAAGGATTTTTAAAAATTCAAAAATATAGAAAGCTAGATTTAGAAATGGTAAGAAACCACTTCTGGTCAGGTCTCTCACTCAGCTGAAGAGTGACGATGCTTAAATAGTGTCAGACGAGGAGGGCGTCGTGATGATTCTGCACGAAAATGATGACCATTTTCATCGATCGACGGTGTCTCTGGCGTCGTTCTCCATTGACGTCGACGATTGTTCAATGGTAGCACGTTGCTCTCGGCGTGTTGATCAACTAAGGCTGTCGACTCTGCTGGTAGGCGCCCATCAATGTTACGTCGACGGGATGCATCGATTGACAATTGCTTGAATGTCTCGGCAGGTCGATCGACTGGGCTTTCGACGTGGGCATCTGTGCTGCGTTGACGACGCATCGATTGATCGTCGATCGACGGCAGCTTTGCGTCCCTCATCCAGTGTTCATCGTTCTGAAGCTAAAACAGATAATAAAATAGGATTAGAACGACAACTTACAAAACGAGAGAGAAAAGGTGTTAAATGGGATAGAAACGACATGACCTACAAAAATACTAAAAGGAAGAAAAATAAGAGAAAATACGACCTATAACCCGCTATAAAACACAAAGCAAAGTGCAAAAACAAACAGAAAACACGCACAAAAATATACAAATCATAACCTCTTGTTTAGATTTCTCAATCTCTAGTAGACACGAATATCAATCTACTGTTTTTTTAGCTAAACCTAGATTTGTACTGACTATATGCGTTTTTTATTTATATTATTGTTTTGTTAGTTGAGGTGATGAATTTATGTGTATTTATTAATGTGTTGGTGATTTCGCCTTACTGGTATGTTTACTTGATGGAAAATCTTGATTTGAGCAAGAAATTCACATATTACGTAACCAAGTTTTTCTTGCATTTTGAAAAGAAAAAAAAAAAGCTTACGTAATATTTGAATTTCTTACGAAAACTCCAATATTTCTTACATTTTGAACAAATTCCTTACTATACGTACATGTAATTTCTTACATACAGATAATAATAGAAATTTGATGATTCATTAAAACCATGCAATTTCAATAATCATGCATATACACTGCATTAAACTTGGAATTCGATATTTTGATCGATATACAATTCAATAGAGTACACAGCTATATCTAAGCATTTCTTACTTTTTTTTTTTTTTGGAAAAAAACTTACGTAATAGTGAATTTCTTACGGAAACACCAAGATTTCTTATTTGAACATATTCCATACTATACGTATATTGAGTCACTAAACATACATACATACAGGTAATAATAGAAATTTGATGATACATTGAAACCATGCAATTTCAATAACCGTGCATACACACTGCATTAAACTTGGAATTCACTATTTTGATCGATATACGGTTCCATAGAGTACACAACCATATCTAAGTATTTCTTACATTTTTTTAAAAAACTTACATAATAGTGAATTTCTTACTGGAACACCAAGATTTCTTACATTTTGAACAAATTTCTTACTATACGTATATTGAGTCACAAAAACACATACATGCAGGTAATAATAGAAATTTGATGATACATTGAAACCATGCAATTTCAATAATCATGCATATACACTGCATTAAACTTGGAATCCGCTATTTTGATTGATATACAATTCAATAGAGTACACAACCATATCTAAGCATTTCTTACTAGATCATTGCCACATCAAAATGAATACAAATTCACAACAAAGTATTCTTACTAAGTTGGTCACATCAAAATAGAAGAACATATAATACCCCAAATAGTTATTTTACAATTTCTAGCCATTCATTACAATAGCTTTCACAATCTCTGCTTTGAAAACTTGAAGATCATATTTTGAAAGCTTATTTGGAATCTTCTCCCTTTACATGGTTTGCTTCATAAAGTAGCAAACACAAATTGCATAGTCGTTCCTTGGGCATGAAACAATTAACATGATAATAGTTATATGGAATAATAATCTAATTAGTATGCAACAGTAAACTAGTAATGTTATTTTTAAAACACTTACGTGTTTGATCCTTATTGAGGGATTTCTCTTACACTCTCGAGTGGTAAGTGAGTAGACTCTTCGTCCTTGCTTAAAATGCCAGCCACATTTGCCTCTATAAGTTATTTTTGCTAATAGAAAAAATAATGAATGGTGTTGTTACTCAATTAAGTAAGAAAGTAACTGAAACTAACATTAGTTTAAGTAAATATTTTGTCATACCATAACTTTTGCGTCTTCACGGAATGCATCCTTTATATTCTTCCTATGCTTCATGGAGTTGTAAAACCTACATTTGTTTGCAGAAACATCATATTCAAAGAGAGTTCAGTGAAATGGGTTTGTTTCTTTGTTGTGTATTGTCGACATGATTGGAAAAAGAACAACTGCATCCTTGACTGCCGATGCATCCGCCACTTGTTTGTAAATGGGATTGTCGACAGGAATTTGCTTAACAATAGAAGTTTGCATTTTTTCGGGCAGGAGAAATGTTATGATATGATATAATTGAAAATGACACTAATGTAAGCTAACCAAGTTTAAAGAACATACCCAACAATGTGCACGAACTATCACTACCCTGTCATCCAAATTACTTGTTTTTCAATAAATGATGTGTATAGGCATCAATCACCTAAGAATAATGTAATGAGTCAACAATAAGAATACTTTGTCAATGATAATGTACGTGACAAAAAATTTATTACTGGAAGATTAAATATATTAAGGCTTTTTTTAACTTACACAATTACTGATGTATTTACATCTAAATATATTAAAGATATTCTCCACAGTCACGAAGATGTGATTTTTTTGGTTATAGAAGATTGTCGCCCTGTTTGCAAAATAATAATAATAATATTATTATCATTAAAATTCTAAACGAGTAGAGTATGAAATAGTGATATATAGTATTAAACCGTGACATAAAGTAAGAAATCTTACATTATCCCTTTTTGGCCCAATAGTATAAATCTTTCCAAATATTATGGGGGCAAATCCTATCCACAATTTTTCGGTGACTGTCTATCTACTTTTTCGAGAAATTTGATTTGACCAGCAGTGTATTCCCAATCCACTATTCTGTTGTAATCGGGAACCTCTTCCTACGTCTTTGGTTTCTTTCTCCCTTCCCCATAATCACAATACTTGCTTTCAGTCGGCTTCCTTATTTTGTTCTTGATCTTCTGGTACATTGAATTTTGTTTGCTTTTAGCACCTTCAACATTATTTGTTTCCTCAAAATGAGCTTGGGTGATTGCATGTACCTCATCCTCAACCTGAATTGCGAATAATTCAGTATCAAGATCCACAATGAATTCATCTTTCTTGATCTGCTCTTTTTTAAGAAACTTGGTTTCTTGTTCAAGAGTAGCGATTTTCGTTGTTGCATTTTATAGTTCTCTTGACCTGATTTGCTTCAAGCTCCTCAGTCTATCGATAGCCTCATTGTATGTCAACTGATCCCCATTCACAGTTTGTAGACCAACACCCTCAACCTGAATTGCAAATAATTCAGCATTAAGATTCATAAATACTTCATCTTTCTTGATCTGCTTAGCCTCTAACACACTAATCCTGTCCTTCAAATTTTGGTTTTCTTGCTCGAGACTTGTGTATTGAGCTTCAATAGCATTGTGTTGCAGCAGAAGATCTTCATACATTTTTTGCGCAGTCACTTGCTCTTCATTAGGGATGACAATGGGTCGGGTCGGGTACTACGAGGCCCGGACCCGCCCCGTCAACCTCACGGGGCGGGGCGACCCGGCCAAGTAGTTTTTTTTATTATTATAAAATATTAATTATTATTAATAAAAAGAATCAAATATATTACTATAAAAATTGAACATAAGACTATGAAAATAATAAAAATAATATTATCCCAAAAAAAATTATTATACATTTATTAGCTTATTTATAAGTTTATTTATCATTTATTTTATTTTATTATTATATGTTATCTTAAAATTGTTTCTTGGCTCAAAAAGATGAGCCTAGTGTTGGATGATCAATTTAGGCTGAATTGAGGCTCAATAATAAGTCCATTATGAAATCATAACATTTAAATCATATAAACGTTTTTAGACCGTTCGTGACCAATTCACGACTGTGAAGGTGGTCGCGAGTGAGTGTATGCGCCCTATTGACTCTGACTCCGTGAGCCTGCACTAATCTTGTCCCAATAAACTATTCTCTTCATTATCTTCAGTTCAATCCATTATCCTTTGCCCATTTATGCTTGTTCAAGCCCAATCCATCCAAAATAATTATAAGAATTCCTATAAACTCACAAAAACAACCAAATGCGTAATAACATCTAAATAATATAAAATAAGGTTAAAAGACATTATAAATGCACAAATAGTAGTTGAAACTTAATCAAATAAGTCCCCAAAAGTGCATAAAAATCATGTTTATCATCCATCTTTCCGTACTTACATCGGAATAAGCATAAAGAGGAGTTGTTAGACCACCAATGCAAATGTCTCCGCTTTCTTCCATGTCTCTCTACACATATTTTCAATAAAAAGTCTCTTAATGCTAATTTCCTTTTGATGAAGCATTGCATAGAGCACCTCTATCTCCCGAATGGTCACCAAATCAATATTGAAACGAGCAAAAAGTGTGATTGCTAGATTAAGTACACATACCTTAAACGGACTAAGAAAGTTAATAAGGTTACCCTCCTTTATTACAAAGTACCAATATAATTTTTTTTAAATGCCACTCTACTCTATCCCACCCAAATAAACGACCAACTTTCATTAAAATATAAAATCATACAACGAAGAGTAAAAATTAATCAAGACTACGCATACAGAAACTAAGAAAGATAGTCTTCATATCAAATTCAACATATATCTCAATAAATCAACACCATGAAATTAGGGAAAATAAAGTTAGACACAGAGATTAGAATTTGTTTTAACATGAATTAGGATAATAAAATTACAACCAGAAAATTAAGTACCTTTTGAAATTGACGGCAGCGAGTGAACGTATCGGTGGCGATGAGAAAGATCATAAAGGAAGCGTGCACTGAGAAAAGGGGAGTGCGAAGCAGTGGGGGAAATAGCACGAAGAGGAAGGGGGACTTGGCGGGGGTGTTACATTGGAGGCGGTGCGCGGTGTTAATCGACGGTGATGGTACAACGGGATTTGGTTGAGATTGGGGTTGGGAGAGAGCGAGGAAGAATAAGATGAAGAATGGTTTGCTTTCGTTTTTTTCCTTTTATATGATCCATTTTACTTGAGCAGATACTTGGGTCAGGTTTGGGCTCCGTCACATGTGGCAGTCACACAAGAAACTTACTCATACAAATAATAGGCTAAAGACTCAAACGAGCTAACTAAAGACACGTTTATTTAAGTGAAGGTTCTTTTTTTAAGAAGACTTGAAATGGTTAACAAAAGTTGTTAATAATTTTTGTCACAAACCACACACATTAGGCCTCAACCAAGACCAGGCAAGTTCATGCGAACCCACACATAATAATTTAATCACTCAAATTGACATACCTCCCAAGTTATTAATAGGCTTTATATGAATTCATAAGTTATGTCAAGTGAATACGACAATTAAAAATTTCAATAGATTCACAAGTTCAAAAATAATTGTTATCAGTTCTCAACTAGACTACAAGACTCGTCAAATTTCAACATCAAGTAAACACATAAACCCTCAAATGGTCTCTTAATTCCAACCATTGTACAAGAAATGATGGGATATTCTCTGTTTAAATAAAAAAAAAAAATTAAAGCAATAAACGTGCTAAAAATAATAAAATCCAAGCATGCAACTATATGTAATGCAAGATAAGGTAAGTTTTTATAACTCTACTAATGCAATATCCTCACCCCCAAATTAAATTATCGGGAAAAAACCCTAAGATGGACGTGGTTGTAAGTTTGATTTGTACATTAAATTGTTATCGGTAGAAATTCATTGATTTTTATATTTATTTGTGATAGATGTTAATCATTTTACTGCTACGTGCTATCACTTTACTTCCAAATGTTTACCACTATTATGCTTAAATGTCCAGCACTTTAATGCTGAATATTCACTTTTCCAATAAATATTTAGCAATTATTGTCTAGTTAAATCTTATTTTTCTGACAAATAACGTTCATCATTTTTTGCTTAGTAAGTCTGGTCATAGGGTTAGTTTTTATATCAGTATATAATTAGTAGAGATTCATTATTTTATTATTATTTTTTTAATAAATACTCATCACTTGGTACTAAATTCTCACTTTCCTGTTAAATGTTCATTAGTATTGCGATAGGTGTCTATCACGATTATGTTCACTTGACACAAAATCTCTAAAAAGGAAATAAAACCAAAACAATGGAACAAGAAGTATTGGCCTACACACATGAGATGGGCTGGTTGTAGAACCCGCCTTTAACCTCAACATCTCACATCTGTGTTAGGGTGAATTTGATGCAATTGATCCAACATCATTTGACCCAACACCACCAATGAATCGTTGATAAGACCATCTCCAACAGACTCCCTATATTGGCTCCTTAGCTAATTTATGGAGTCAAAATAATGATATTTGCTCCAACAGACTTTTTATAAGACTCTTTAAATTTAAGGAGCTCCTTATATTTTCCTTAAGCTCCCTAAACGTAGGGAGCCAAACATGGCTCCCTATTATTATTATTATCATTATTTTTTAAATTGGCTCCCTATATATGTATGGTAAAGAGTTTATTAATAAGAAGTCTATTGAAGTAAAATTAGAATACAAAGTTCCTAAAATAGAAACTGATATAAGTAGGGAGTCTGATAAAGTAAAATGAATAAAAAATCTAAAATAATAGAGATAATTATTTTAGGAGGTAAGATTTAGGGAGTACGATGAACAGTCTTTTGGAGTTAGTCCAAGCCACAGCCGCTTTATATATTCCCACAAGCCGACTTTGAGTCGGTCACTGTTCTCAGCCTTTACCTATCTTCCCCCGCAACATTACCATTTAATTTTCCGAGTATCGAGAGCTAGAGCTACAACATTAAGTGCAAAAATGGCCTCGAAGCTTCTAGCCAACGCAATCCGCCGTAAACTCTCCAAGCCCTCCGCCCTCCTACGCTGTCCTTTTACCACCGCCGCCGCAGCCGTCGAGCCTCTAGATGAAGATTCCGGCGGAATATCAATGAAGGGAGTCAAAATCTCCGGCAGACCCCTCTACCTCGATATGCAGGCCACGTCGCCGGTCGATCCGCGAGTCCTCGACGCCATGCTTCCCTATTATCTCTCCCGATACGGAAACCCTCACTCGCGCACACATCTCTACGGCTGGGAATCAGAGCAAGCCGTCGAATCATCTCGCTCCAAAATCTCAGTCCTTATTAACGCCTCCCCTAAGGAAATTATCTTCACCTCCGGCGCGACCGAGTCCAACAACATCTCAATCAAGGGCGTTTTGCACTTTTACAGGGACAAGAAGCGCCACGTCATCACCACCCAGACCGAGCACAAGTGCGTCCTGGATTCGTGCCGGCACTTGCAGCAGGAGGGCTTCGACATCACTTACCTCCCTGTGAAGCCCGATGGGCTCGTCGACCTGGAGAAGCTCCGGGCTTCAATACGCCCCGATACCGGTCTGGTCTCCGTGATGATGGTCAACAACGAGATCGGTGTGATACAGCCGATGGAGGAAATTGGGAAAATATGCAAGGAATTCAACGTCCCTCTGCATAGCGACGCCGCACAGGCTTTGGGTAAGATTCCGATCGATGTTGATAAAATGAATATAAGCTTGATGTCGATGAGTGGACATAAGATTTACGGGCCGAAAGGGATCGGGGCTTTGTACATGAGGCCGGAGGCCGAGGATCCGCGTGGAGCCTCAGATGAACGGTGGTGGGCAGGAGAGAGGGATAAGGAGTGGCACGGTCCCGACTTGAGAACGAGCCCACGCGCGTAAGAACAGCCCTCGCCCCCTTATCCAATACACGATGTACAGGCGAAATTCAATGGCTGCTGAAAATCGACAGTGGTGGTATAAACCATGCGGGCCCCTTATCGTGTCGACGGCTAGTTTACCAAAAAACGGTGCAGATTTATGATATTCGGGATGGCGATCGGGTGATGAAGTGGGATTTACCGAAGCCGTATCGGGAATGGACTACGCGAGCCCTTTGTTTTGGAAGAATAGAGGAAAAGTGGTTGTAGCTGAGTCGGATGGGGTTTCATTATGGGATGTGAGCTCGCTCGTTTCGCAGGCGTTGATGTCGGTTTCGTCGTCTTGTGGGAAAATATCGGCGCTTCATGTGAATAATGGTGATGCGGAAATTGGGGGAGGAGTTAGGCAGAGAATAAGTTCATCCGAAGCCGAAGGCAACGACGGCGTTTTCTGCACTTCCGGTTCCATAAACGTACTCGATTTCAGACAACCATCCGGTATAGCTCTCGAGATATAACCCAAAACCGGAATAAACGTGCAGTCATCTTTTTCCCGTGGGGACTCCGTATACGTCAGGTGCTCCAATTCAAACCCATCCGTTAAAAAACAACCCACTTCCCAAATCCAACAGATTCTCGCTGCGCAAACCGAGGCTTTTAAGGACTTACGCTTTGCCTGAATCGAACGCCCATCCACCACTTCACGG
>BMAC01000510.1:602494-617992 GCA_014905375.1 Phtheirospermum japonicum
ATTAATAACACTTTGAACTAATTTCAAGAAAACTGAAAACTTGAAACTATTTAAAATATTAGAAAGTTAAATTATTTAATTTTTTTATTTTATATATATAATATATATATATATATATATATATATATATAATATATATATATATATATATGTATGAGGTTAAGTGAGAAAATAGAACTAACAATTTAAAATTTTGAATTAATTTAAAATAAATTGAATCATTTAAAATATGAAGTTAAAATAAAAATTATATTAGAATATTTTAAAATTTGAGTTTAAGTGAGAAAATAGAATTAACACTTTTGATAAATTCAAAAAGAAATTAAGAATTTTCAAATATTCAATTTTAAAATTTGAAATTGTTACTTTAAACAATTGAAATAAATTATATATTAAATTGTAACTCACCGCTTTAAAATCAAAGTACACATAATTTTCTCGTAATACTTACCTTAGAGAGGGTGAAAGATGTGAGTTATCACAATTTTATCGAATTGTAAGAACGCCTAATATATCCAGCACGATCGTGTGAATATTAGTATAAGATAACATGTTTTTTTGATTGATCACCAATTCAAAATATCTTGAGTTTGATGTTAAAAATTACTTAGAAAATAAATATTTTATAAATGTAAAACAAAAAAAAAATCGTCGGTTCACGGTTTGAGAAATGTTCAAACCAAAATTGAACTGCCTTATTGGTGGTTTCGGTTCCAGTTCGAACCGTAATCAACGGTTAACCAAACTGTTGACCGCAGTTTCGAACCGACGGTTTGGCTGAACCGTTTGGCATCTCTATATCAAATGTTATGTTCATTTACACTCCAATGTGTACCGACCAATTAGGAGAAATGATTAGTTAACAAGTAATTTCTTCTAATAGAGTTTGAGATGAGTAATTTTAAGCAAATAGACTTGCGGACAAATCCGTTATATATATTTTGTTGTTTCTAAACATTTGTTTCAGGAATGTTGTTATTAAACTTTTGTCGAATGAATAAAACCATTCAAATTTTGATTTGGTTTATTCAAAAAATTGAGTTGTAATAATATTACATTAATTATAATTCTATGATGGGAGAGAAAACTACCCTAAGGTTTGAGGTAGTTACAAAAACGGTCATAGGTTTTCAAAAATCTACAACTCTCCAAGTTTGATTCCTACCTACGGGTTTGTTGACTTCCTCAAATATCTTATAATTAAATTTCTTAACAAATAGCCTCAATTCTCACCTTATATTTTATAACCACGTCCTCCAAAATCTTCAAAATATTACAAATAGCCCAAAGTTCGTATCAGCCAATTCATAATATTTTCAAAATGTAATTATAAATTATTTTACATCATCTCTATATTCCATCAAATTAACTTGAGATTGAGATACTACGCTGCTACGCAAGGCAAAATCAAAACTCAGAGAATTTGTAATTTTTAAATTTCCTTATACTACAGATGATTTGGTGAAATTTCTTTAGGCAGTATTATTCTTTTCAAACGAAAATGCATACTTCTCATGGTAAAAAATTATACTTGATTTAATACAATTATTTATATTGTTTTGAAAAATACAATTTTTTGCAGTAATTATGAAATATTATTCAAGACGCAATATAACTTCATAATCGAAACCTTCCACACCAATTTTCGCAATTTTGTGATTTAACATAAACTTCGCACTTATTGTATGCATCCCTTAATCTATAAAGTTACAGATAGATAGCTTGTTCGTAGACTGTTGTATAGGATTTTAAATGAATCTAACACACTTTTCAAGCTTATTCAGTCCTTTTTCCTTTCCTCTTATTTTATCTAGTTAAGTTTGTATTTTTCTTTTCCACCCTTCTTGGCTTCTTTCATCCATTAATCACAGATTTGTTCAAGGATATTTCAAAAAACTGGTAAAGAGAACCAAGAAATTACATCAAAAGTAGTTGTTTACATGCACATATAATCAACATAATATTTCATTCTCATAAAAGAGATAATAATATTAATAATTAAAATTCCCCAAGACTTCAAAGGGACAGCCCTGATTCTTCATCCTCCTCAAGGTTGGAAACGTAGACAAAGTAAAGAGCCCAAATCAAGCCGAACACACCGAATATGATCCAGCCCAACAAGTTGTTGCTCAGCCCAAATGGCAGCCCAGTTCCCTCTGTGCTCATTCTGTCGTCCACCAGAGCCATGGCGGCTGGGCTCGACATAGCCGCCGCACAAGCAGCCGCCATCAATGAAGCCCCCATACCCACCTTGGCTTCACTCTCTTGCGCCTTTCCTTCCATGGAGCATCTCACTTTCCCCATGTTCTTTGACATAGATGGCAAACCTGTATTTTATTTTCAACCACAAAATTAAATAAATAAGAGACTAATATAAATAAATTCAAGACAAATTCAATTTATACACTTCTCATTTCATTTTCAAGTATAACAAACTCAATATGTTTTTACATGCCATTTATAGGTTTCACGTAAATTAATCAAAACACTTTACTTTATCGCAAGAGGTACTATGTAAAAGAGAATTCTTACCAAGAACGGCGGAGGGGCGCACGGCGGATGCCTTCTGCACGAGGGCGGCGCGTGCAACCGACGAAGTTGAGGTGCAAGCTGAGATGGTGGCCATCTTCTTTTACTTTTATTATAATTGAATTGGCTTTGAGTAAACTTGATCGGCTTGCAGCTTACAAGTTCTTACTCGTGAGAAATCTCAGTTTGTGTTACAGTGGGATTTGCAGTGTAAGCATCTGAATCTAATATTATCTCTATATCAATGAACCACACACCTTGGATTAGGTGCGTAGCCCCTCATCTTTAAGCACCCAACCACAATTTGCCACGTGTCACATCATCCCATGACAACCACTAGTGTTTCTCTCTAGCAAAGTTATGGCTTGTGTCTCTCTCGCCCCAAATAAAAATCTTAATAAAATTACAACTATTTATTGAATCATATATACCAAGTAAAAGGAATATATACCACAAGGTTACTATATAATAATATAATAATAATAAAGCAAGTGTAGAATTTTGAAATTCACTACTCAGACATGCTACATAATGGTAATAAACCGCCAGTCAAAAGTAATAAATTACTATTTAAGTATTTGCACGCATGCCAAACAAAGTTCAAATATTATAAAAATAGATCTAATACAAAGTGGGGGGAAAAAAAAAAGCAAGGTGTATTCATGAAATCTCATATCATGTAACTCAACATCAGTTGCTCTACATGAGTTTTACTTTTACATGCACAATCTCCGTGAAGGACCATCTAAGGGCGCCACCAAATTTCGGCCCGTTATTGCTAAAAATGGTCTCAGCTCCTAAAATACTATGGCTGGAATTTTAAAAAAAAATGGTGAAAAAAAAAAGAGTTGAAATTTACATGTAAGACGGGCTGTGGAAAAATGAGAAAGAATGAAGTGAACTTATGTCGATTCCTATCATATATTTGTGTATGTCAAAGACTCGAAATTTCTCGTATGGGATTCGATCTAACTACTACTCGTGAACATTGCATTGTTGCAGGTACGGATGGTCGTACTTAACATGTTTCCTCCAAAAGTGCTTGTATCTCTCAAACCCAATATCTAACCATGGTTTGCGAATACCGTCAAAATGCAGGACAGAGGCCCGATCTATGTCGCCTTGCCTCACGCTAGAGTCATGCCCTAACCCAAGGACATGCCAACGAGTATCTAAAGCTAGTGTCTGTTTGTAAAATGTGAGCAAACCAATGGGTAAGCTTCCTTCTTTCCAAAGTGGCCTCTTGTTGCCCTGCAACAGAAATGTAAACAATATTATTTAATTTGTCGTAGACCATAGCCATATTTTTTATATTCAAGGTTGAACATAGATAAAAATAACAAAAACACGATTTCGTAATAATTATTTGAGGAAAACGTGAAAGTGACATTTACCAATAGGTAAGGGATACTAAAAAACCAACATAAACCTCAAAGCTAGGCAGCAAGATTTACCAAGGGAAGGGTAAAATAAGAAAAGTAACATTTAATTTTTTTTGGTAATGTGAAAGTGACGTTTAATTCTTCTTGATGATGAAAAAAATGAATAGGTCAAAAGTTTTTCTAAAATGCGACAGATGCCTTTTGTTTCTAATATTTAATTGATTTCAATCCGAGATTGACATCTCCTTTCAGTCAAATCAATGTCTAAAACTAATTAAGAGTTGGCCAAACAATCAATTTTGCAATTCAGAACCATCCAAATTGAGAAACACACAATTAAACACCCCACAATTGCCCTATTAATGGTTCTAACTCATCTAAGCCCTAGACCATAACATCAAGTGAAATTGCAACAAATAAATGCAAGAGCAAGCAAGAACATCAAACCATGCAATTAAAAGCCATGAACAAGAAATAGGAGGAACGGATGGAGTACGATTTATGGACACCAATAGAAAAAAAAAATGTAAAAACAACGAATTATTACAAACCCCTGAGGTTTAGCCTAATTAGAGAAACTCCAGATATTTTTCAGAATTACAAATACCCCCTTAAAGTGATACATCTTACAAACACCTCTTGAGGTTTATATTACCTAAGAGGTACAGTTTTGTAAAAGAGACTAATATCGATGGGATATATGTTTCTGTTTTTTTGTAATTAGGCAAAAACTCAGAGGTTATTTTTGTAATCAGCCCAAAAACAAAAAATCGTAATAACACATGGATATGAATGAACGAGTAAAATTTACTCACCAAATGAAGGTATTTGTGATAGACCCCCGTTAAATTTCGCCGTCTCCATACCCCAAGATCGAAGATATTCATCCCAAAAGCCCACGTGCACGCGTTGGCATCAAATCTATTCGCTATAAACGGGTCCGTAAAATTGACAAACATATCCATACGACGAAACGAAGGTTCACCTTCCTTACAAGTCTGCACAGCACCATTTACTTTGCCTCTCATGCTAATGCTCCACAGTCTCGTTAAATCCTTTCTCACCACCACGTCGTGATCGAGAAAAACAATCTTGTTCAGATTAGTAAAAACGTCCGGCAAATAAAACCTAAGGTGGTTCAGCTCTGAAATATATCGCGGGTCAACAGAGCCTTCCTTCTGTAGAGTCACGTTGTACTTAGTGGTTAACCAATGAAAATTGTCTAAGCTCTGCACATGAACTGTAGCTTTACTTGGAGAGTTCAATAAGAACCACATTGACATTGCTGGAAAGTTGAGTGAGTCCGTTACTATATGAAATACTATTTTCTCTGGTTCCTGTAGAGTAAAAAAACAAAACAAAAACTGTAATTTAGTGTTTGCTTCACATGAATTATCGATAAGCATCAGGTCATTTCCAATATTAATTCCTTTTTGTTAAATAAGGAATGTTTTTTATCAGCACAAATAATGATAGTGAGGGTAGATTGATGAATTTTGAAACTGTTTTTTATAAGATGAAAATGTAATGATTAAAATTGATGTGATATGAGAATAGTAAAACAATGACTGGAATGATCGGTAGTAAAAAATATGAGCGAGTGAATAGTGAATTTTGTAGGGAAATGTGTAGTAATGATTGGCTATTTCTAGAAAAGTGTGTAGTCGATGAGAGAAAATGTGAGAATGAGTGCACGGTTTATTTTCTTAAATTTTTATATACAATCACAATTTCAAGGAAAAAGATCTCTAGTGAAATGAAAATGAAAAGTTTTTAAATCCAATCGTACCCTAAGTGGCTCTTTAACATAATATGTGTGTGAGTGCGTGTGACTAAATAATTAAAAGATGCTATGACTAAGAAGTAAATATATAAAAGGGATAATCACAAAAACAACCCTTGAGATTTGGGTAATTACAAAAACAAAACCCAAAGAAATTCAATAATTTAAAAAATAACACAGAGATGCAAGGTGATGTATCTGCCATTGTCAACTGATGTTTATAACACAGAGGACATATTATGCAATCAATGTATACATATATGAAAAATGATATATTTACAGTTGTCAATTAATGTACATAACAAAAGAGTGGGCAACATATGACATATTTCTTGCAATGTACACAAAGATGAAATATGATATATATGCTGATGTCAATCTTAGAGCAATGCACAAAACAAAGTACAAACTCAAAATTGGTGTAAAACCAATGTGAATCAAAGCACAATAAAATAAAAAAATAAAAAAAACTTTTTAACATTAATGCGATGGACAAAAAATGAAATATAAGAAATTCAATAATTTAAAAAATAAAATAAAAATTGAGGTTTGATTTTGCGATAAATTTCAAGGACTTATGTGTAATTTTGAAACTTTTTTAAACACCCAAAACTTATTACTTACTTATTTTTTTAAATAATCCCTTAAAAAAATCATTATTGGAACCTTCCAATTATTCATCGTTTAAGTTTGGCAGTTGAAATTAAACACCGAAGTCCGGAAATAAGAGAAGCAACGTAAACTCACCCTGGCAGTTGAGATAGTTGAGTTCACAACAACTGAACATGCCAAAACGTTGTCAGAGAAAACGGCAAAGTGATAAAGACGGGGATTTTGTAGTTTATTCTTGTATTGGAACTCCCTTTCGTTGGGCTCCAGTGCAAAATACTCAGTAGTTAGTCTCATAGAGAGACAGTGAAGGCCTTTCGGGATTGTTCTTCCACCGAGCCCTCTAAGAAAATTCTCTTGCCTCGTCTGCGAACGGACCTGCTCCTCAGCATTATGAGTCATAGCACGAAGTTTTGTTATCATCGCAGCACAATCAGGGTAAATACGACTTGCTTTTAACAATGTAGCTTCCATTGCTTTCATCTTCTGCAGAGAACTGAAGAGGCAGAGTTTTAATAATATTATATGAAACTTCACTAATCTCGTAGAACTTAAGTTTGTTGTTGCACCACAATCTAAAGCTTCACATTTATATTTCAATAATTATGTCAATTATTATGCCTCAACTACTTTTAACCCTTAATTAAAATTCCCAAAACTAAATAGTTTAAAATGCCTTGACTAGATTATGCTTTAGCCTGTGGTTAAATCTTATCATAATTGAGATTTGAAATACACAAAGAAATGAAAAATGGAGCTCAGTTACCAAGTTATTCATCAGCACTACAAACGCAAAAATAAAAATAATAAAATTAATTTAAAAAAAAAAAAGGTTCAGGTAACAATGATAATCATATCAAAGAATGTTTCTTGTTATTTGCCACCAATTCACATGATCTCACAGAATTATGATCTGACCTTCACAGAGAGAAAAAGAGAGAGGGGAAGAGAGAGAGAGAATATAACAAATAAAGAATAATGGAGGAAAAACTTTGTACCTCCTGGATAACCGTGAATCTTTGGTAGATTGACTCATGGCTCGCTCAACCTCTTTAACTCGAAGTTTCAACTCTTTCACAATATGAGAACTACCATTTAATGTTGTGAAATTTATGTATGCTTTGGCCCTAATCACTTGGTCTTTCATCTCTTTTACCTTTTCATCCAAAGCCCTATACCTACTGCGCACGGCCCGATTAAGCTGTACTCTGTCTTTGTGTGACTCTTCCTTTGGTGTACAAAAGGAAACAATTATGGATTAGAAGGAAACAAAAGGAGAAGAAGAAAAAGAGAAAAAAAGAAAAACGAAAAAGGAGATAAGATAAAGAGAGATTGTGAAAGCATTTGACAGAAAGAAAAAAAAAATCTATGCACAATTACGCAGGCATTCAGAGGTTACATAAAACAAGATGCATTACAATCTCATGCACGAGAGTGCATGTAATAAATCTTATTAGTACTTAATTGTATATTCTTGAACATAGAGTGCATGTAATAAATCTTATGACCATACACGAGAGAATCATTAAAAAAGAATATAAAAGTTATGACAAAACAGGACTTTTAGTATTTTTCATACCAGTATAGGAATTTTGTTAAAAGAAAATTAACAGAAAACAGTTAAGTCGATTGAACAGAACAAATGCTGAAAAGTAAAATTACAAGAGCAGGCTTTCTAGCATCTCAGCAACACATGTTTCTTTTCCTGTGTGGAAAATCTAACAGTTTCATAATTCTCGACAATTCCTACTCTCCCAGACAAAATTATTTGGAACATTCTTAAGAGCCAGGCTAGTCAACACAAGATTAACTCTATCCACAAATCCAATACAGCGGTGGCATACATCAGTCAGTACTCATTTCAAACTACTGATGATTTTAGCTGTTATTCAAGCAACGTCTTAGTCAGCACCATACATAATTATCTCAGAGCTTGTACAATTGTATAGGTACAGTATTACTGTATTTAATTGAAATATTTACATTAAAAACTAGACAAATATTCAACCAAGAAAATTTCCATATCAATTTAAATGACCTAATCCCTATAAACCCAGAAGCACCCACATATGTAGAGCTCAAGTAAACACACATTCAGGAAAAAAAGGAACAAAAAACACACAAATAAAAAGCAAACAAATAAGTTTGAAATGAGTATAACATACCCTTGCCCCAGACACAGCCAACTCTTCTTGGTGTCCTTTCTGGCCACTTTCATTTGTATCATGTTTAGTTGCTGAACTTGAAATGAGAGCAAACGAAAATACACATCACTACAAATTTAATGAGCAAAAAATATTTGGAAATAAGATGCATATAAAATACAAACCATTATTTTCAGACATGTCAGAATCGTTTGCTGCAGTTCTAACTTCATCAACACTTGTATCCTCACTAGAACTAATGTTAACTGCAGAATTAGGGTTATCATCTTTGTACACCACCAGAGGGGGTTCTTTCAAACCTTCACCTTCCTGTTGTACCACGAAATTAGAGAATAATTCAGGAAAAAAATTAAAAAATGAAATCAATTATATCCATCTACCTGCTCTATTGCATTAAGTGTTTGAGCATCCGTTCTGTGTTTCTGTACAACAAAAATCCCAGATGTGATTATTCAAGTCCCGGTCAAATAAAACAGATGCTACAAAGGCAAAGTTTAAAATAGAAAGGACATTAGACTAGTTAACAAGTAATAAATATGATGAATGATAACTAACTAAATCAAAAAGAAAAGGAAAAAAGAAAAAGAAAAAAGAAAAGAGAAAGATCAATTAACTATGAAAAGCAAGAACCCAATTCTTTAGTATGTGCATAACCTTCATCACACGGCAGATTGGAATACCAAAAGTTAAGAAGATGAACTCTAAAGCACAGACAATTGTTCTATCAACGCCACAATCACATAAATCACACAGAACAAAAGTAAAATTCCGCAACTTCAATACCAAGCCATTGACAACCAAAAAAACAAACATACAACTACCATTGCAACACCAATTGAACTATAAACCACTTTTCCACACCAGTTAAGAAATTAGTATAAACACTGTCAATAAGGAATATAGATTCATACAATGATAGATAAATCTTCAACAAAGTCTTCCGATGCTGCACCAAAAATAAAAAATAAAAAACGAATCAGATTATACTGAAAAAAGAAAATGACTAAGAGACATATATTACTGCGGAGGGGAGAAAAACTTACCATCAGAATTATTAAGTTTGAGCCTATGCGAGAGTAGAAAAACAGGAACAAAAACAGAAACACAGAGTAAACAGAGGATCAAAATCCTCGAGCATTTACGAAATGCCCTCATCAAATTTCACCACTCAATCGAGTTAATCAAAAATCCTCCGCATCGGAAAACCCCCCCAATAAAAGAAAGAGAAATTAAATTTCCGATCTCCAAAATCTCGAAAGTCCGGTAAAAAAAATCCAGGTGACGGGAGAGTCTAGGGTTTTTCCATGTCTGGTAAACGATGATAAGATCTCGGGGAAGTCATTTTCATGCGCTGGAGTTTTTTTTTTTTAATTTTGTCGAATTAAAAAAAAAATGAAATGGAAATCTCAGTGAGCGGGGATGGCGGGGGAGGATGTGGTGGCACGTTCATATGGAATGTGATTTGGGATTTTATTAATTTCATTAATAATAAAAAGGTGGGTATTGGGAAATATTCATTCATGGCTCTTTTGTGTGAGATTTGAATTGCTGGAATAACGAGGTAATGATGGGGATTGGGATTGGGATCGGTGTGGGGCATGCGGGGATGGGGTGGTGTTTTATGGGGGCATAATGGTAATTACCAATTTAGGATTATTCTCTTTTTTAGGTAATTACCAAATATATTGAGATTTTTTACGTTTGCACGATTCAAACTCAGTCTTCTTAAATTTTGCAACGTAAACTTTACTTTCAATAATACACAATTTTTTTCTGGTTAAAATATGGCATGCCAAAGTTAAAATTCTAGTGAAATTTATTTTCATCACAAGTCAACTAAATATAGGCTCATATAGCACTTTTCAAACAATTCTTCTCAGACTTTTTTCCACGTACGAATTTAAGGTGCAAAACTAAAATTATGAAATTAGCATATGGAACTCTTACATGCCACATAAGCATCGAAGTCAACTGATATAACTCTTGAAAAAAAAAATCGCTGGGAACTGGTTTTGAAATTTTTTAAGTACAAGTTAATGTATTTAATTCCAATGTTATAAAGTTTGAGCTTAAAATGTGAAAATGTGTCATTTTTTTATTTTACTTTTTCGTTTAACTACTACTCTCTCCATTCTGTTTTATTTGTCGCAATTGATCATTTCACATGTATTACGAAATATGATTAATGGTATAAATACCAAGTGTGAAATAATAAAGGTATGGGTAAAAGTGGTAAATTAACCTTTAATTCTTATTGAGGTAAAAAGTAATAATGATTCTCATTAAGATGTAAATATGACAAATAGAATGAGACAAATTTTTTTCCAAATTGCGACAAATAGAATGGGACGAATGAAGTATTATTTAAGGTGTTGAACGGCCTTCGAACTAATTTGAGCTCAAAAACCCATACTCATAGTTATGTTAACTATATATGTTTAAAATGTTTATCGGTAATGTTCTACATAAATATGTGAAATTATTATTCATAGTTTTTTAATATGGTATAAAATTTAGGAAAATAATTCTTTATATAAAAAAAAGTCATTTCTAAATTTCAAATAGTAAATTTTGAAGGTGGTTCTTGATTTTAAATAACCGAGCTATCTACTAACATAATCTAGATTGGATTCCTAATTTGATTTAGGGTTCTACATACCGTATCCTTATTTTGTTCTAAAACTCAAGATTAATTAAATATTCAATCAAATAATTTATTATTAATTAAATATTCAATCAACAATTTATTTCGTCTAATCTTTATCAAATATTACCTTATTAACATATATAGTTATATATTACTAAATATAATATTATAATACAACAATAATTATTTTTAAACATAATTTGACATCAAATACAATATAATAATATATTATCATTCATTTTTTATATATGATTTTACATCTACAGTAACACAACATATTATGCATCGTATATTAAACAAAAACTAGTGCTTAACCCGTGCGATGCACAAAGCGAATTGAAACGGATGGTGTAAATTCATTTGATATAAGTGTAATACTGTTAATTTATTAATGTAATATAATAACTTAAAATACTCAAGTCACGATTTGGTCAACACGAGTAAATTAAAAACAAATTGCGTGGATATACGAACCTTAAATACTTTATCTCCTTCAACTCTCTACCACCACTCCAGTCGTCGCCCATCACCGCCGCCACTGCCATGGCCGTCGTCTATTGAAAAACATAAACAAAACATGCACACAGAAATACGCTGCCGACACAGTGCCATTGAAGAAAGAAAAAGAAAAAAAAATGTCTTGAAAAAAGTCGTTCGAACCAAACTTTCACACAAATATATGTTTAAAAATCGATTCGAACATAAAATACGACTGTGAAAAATTGATTCGTACACAAAACACATGTTCGAAAAACTTATCTGAACGCCCCCTTTAAGGCTTGTTCGATTTTTTTTTTCGAACAACGTATTGTTCGATAAAAAAGTTCAAACACATGACATATGCTCGAGAAACCAGAGACGAACACCCCTATTTTGCATTTGTTTCTTTCCCTTTGTCGCCCAAATCCATCACTTACCTTTCACCACCCATCACGTTTTTTCTTATTCCTGTTCGACGGTGGCGACGATGGTGTGATGGACGATGATAATGGCAGAGTTGGAGTGCTGGTGAAGGGCTAGAGAAGATGATGTGTTTGAGGTTGTAGTATTTTGTGGATTGTTGATTTTTTCTTATTGGGGTGAACGCATGAATAGATGTGGGTGCTTATATCCGCGCCCTAAAATAAATTAAAGGTAAATAACTCCACATTTATATATTATGAAATAAATTTTTGCATACTGCATTATACGTCAAATTATAGTTTAACTCATATGACAATAGTTTCAATCTCTCCCATTTAGTTAGTCACGAAACAATCATACCTGTCACTTTTATTACAAATCATTGAGTCAATCTCCTTGTTTAGTCTTTGTATCAAAGACAATGTGAAGATCTTATAATAAATTTAGGCTTTTTTAATTATCGTTATCCGTTGTACTTGTTTGTCAACATGTACACGGAAGTTTATCATTAGATTATGTCATAATTCAATCACATAAATCTGTTTGAGTACAATTTAAGTACAACTGAATAATTTAGTTTTACTTCAGTCGTACTTTGTTGTACGTTTTATTTTAGATATAATTTATATGAACATAATTATACAATTATTAAATAAATTTTTAACCAATAAAAATATAATACTTGTGATATAAATTTGAAAAATAAAAATAAAATCAACTAAATAAATACAAAAAATTGTATTTAGATTATAAATATATATTAATTAAATTAAAATTTAAAAAGTCAAAAAATTATATACATTATAAATCATATAAAATAAATCCTAAACTATTTTAAAATTGAATTAAAATATTATTAATTCTAACTAATTATTTAATAATAATAATAAAAATTTATAAAATAATAAAATAAATTATAAAAGAATATGAAATATGTTAAATATATATAGGAAATATATTTTATATACAAATACTTATCAAATAATTTTAAAAAAAATTATGAAGATAGTAATAGTTTAAATAATATAAAATAAATCTTATTTCACAATAATTCTATAGAATAAATTAAAAAAATTAAATCCTTTATAATCATTTACTAAATCCCAAAAGTAACAAAATACACTTAAATTCTATAAATAATAAAATAATCAGAAAAATATGAATTTAGTTAAATAAATATAACATATATGTCTTAACTATAATGGTTCTTAATAATTTCTAAAATGATATAAAATATAAATATAAATATTATAATATAATATAATAATATAAATATGAAATTATTTTGAAGTCGGATAAAAAATAAATAAAATTATCATTGATTTCTAAATATTTATTTTAAAGACATTGAAAGAATAAATTGGCAATAGTGATAAAGTAGATTAAATAAATATATAATAGTTAATTTAAAATAATATTTTATCTCTTGAAATTTGATAATAAACCAATAACAAAGATCAAGAAGTTATAAAATATAATAAAATAAATCTTAAAATATTTCAAAACAAAAATTAATATACTTATTAATGTTATATTATAGAAAATTATCTCCTAAATCTATAAAATAAAACAAATATAAATATTTTAAAAATATAAAAAATACTACAAAAAAAAAACCAAATAAATGAGGTATCGTATTAAAATTTTAATTGTGGGCCTCTGTATTCTATTTTACAATAGTTATTATTTTTAAATCAGCCCGTTAATTGATTCGAGATAGTCACTGAGTAATTAACCACCAAGTCATCGAGTCAGTTGATGAACCCGCTAATAAGTTAAAATTTATATATAGATTTCAGTTTATACGAAAGTAATTATATAACCAAGAGTAATAAATCATTTGTATGTGGATTTCTAACGTTAAATACTTAAAGTCATAGTAATTAGTCACAAATTATTAATATACAGACGTTCATAAATAATTATTTAGTTAAAAAATTTAAAATAATGTATTGAAATATTTACAATATGCGATTATATAATTATTTTTTTGTTTTGCACACATATAATTTTGATTTTAAATTTTAACCAAATAATTGTATAAAGTTACTTACCTTTCACTAATGTTCATAATATAAATTTTTTATTTTTTTAGAAAAATGAAACAAATGAAAAAAAGTGCCATTGTCAAGTATGTGACAAGTTTAGGGTCAAAGTTTGGGTCATCCGAGTTTCACTTGAGTCATATATAGAAAATTGAAAGATATGACATTATTAGGTTTATCTTTGTATCACCTGGTTTGGTCAACAAATAAAATTATGGAAGAAAAGACAAGTTTTTATTACCGATTATAAGTTATTTTTGTCTTTGTTGGATCAATTTTCTAGTTGTACTCATACTATCTTTTTTTTCAGTTAACAAAGTTATTAAATAACTTTTAAAATCATTTATAAGTTTTTATATTTTGTTCTTCATTTTATTTTTTCCCAATTTTATTTTCATTATATTATATTTATTGTAATTTTTGATTATTTTTTATTTTTATATTTAGTTAATAATTCTCAATAATTCAATGGTACTTTTTTTGTAGCTATGAATTCATATTTAATTTTATAATATTAGCAACCTTTTGGTTTGTTTTCTATTTTTTTGTATTTATTAAATAAGTATTTGTAATTTATAATATTAGCAACTTTTTTGGATTTTGCAGATTTATAAACTAATTATTTAGATTTATTTATATATTATATATTTATATTTTGTTTTTCAGATTTCTTATACACACACACACATAATATTGTTGTAGTTGCTATTATTATTTTTTATTTTATTTTATATCTTTATCGATTCTTTTAATTTTATATTTATTTAATAATTTTATAGAATCTAATTATGATTTCTTGAGTTAATTTATCTTATTTTATGAATTTTCTCTTTAATTTTATTTGATTGTTGAATGTTCGGTTTTGTTTTATATTTTTGAAATAATTATTTATAGTTTAATTATAAGTTCTTATATTTTTATCTATATGATTTTATTAATAATTTTGATTATTTAAAAAATTTAAAAAAATATTTATGTTTTACTTTTGCTTTTTTGGGCTATTCTAATTTATTAACTAATTATTTACATATATTCATATATTTATTTTAAATAATTTTTTATATTTTATATTTTCTTCAAAAAATTTATATTATTTTTATTTATTTCAGATTTTATTTATTATTATACACAATTCTTCTATATATTTAATATTTTCTTTACATAAATCATAATCTCTAAAAGAATATTTACATAAATAATTATACAAATAATAAATATATATACTATAAATAGTAAGTAAAATGGGCGGGAAAATATTGAGAACAATTTTTAGATACGCTAATCTTTTTATATATATATAAATTCTTATTCAATTATGAATATATTAAGATTTTAAATACCACAGTTTAGAATTTTTACTAATATTAGTCGAAGTAAATTATAAGAGTATGATAATATGATATTGGACAATTGGACCCCACTTGGTAGGTTTAAG
>BMAC01000510.1:621019-657304 GCA_014905375.1 Phtheirospermum japonicum
TAGATACTCTAATTAATATTAAAATAATAAGAATTAATAAGTATACATGTATACATATATATATATATATATATATCGGCGAGAACCATCCCCGGTTCTCAAATGAGGGATGATTTTTACTTTAATCGCTCCCTGTATATAAATTATTTAAATATTATTCAAATATCGAATAGTATAGAAAATGATATAACTTGGTTTATAAAAGGATTGTTATTAGACGAAATGTACTTTACAGATTATGAAAGATTTCCTTATACACAACATTGTAGTTTTGTTACTATGTTTATTCTCATCATTATCGATCAATATTTTTAAACCCTTACAATTGGTCACCCTTGATATAGCAACGTACAACTGACCATGACTGAAAACTGGCTTCTTTAGGAAAAATGCAACGTAAGAGCGAGATTGTCCTTGAATTTTGTTGATCATCATAGTGTATGACACTGTCAGAGGAAATCGTCGTTAGAATATTAAAGGCAACCCCATATTATATGGTGGGAAAATCATTATAGGGATGAACACCAATTCACATTCATTGCTTCTTTTAGAAATATTAGCCTATACAATGTGATCGTCAAGTTTTGTAACAACCAACATTACACAACACAAGGGAATGATCAATATTTGTCAACAACATGAGTGACATTCTAATTTTTAGTATTAACTCATAGTTCGGTAATCCATAACATTTAATGGTGTTTAGAAACTCTGGTGAGTGGATGTCCAATATGTCAATGTTTGAATCAAATTTGCATGCATTATCAGAGCTAAGATATACTTTACATTTTCCATCGTTTTATGACATTATGTATTTATTAATCAAATCGACGACATCAAGTGTTGAAGAAAGAATAGCACGACCCTCCAAATAAGCGAAGTATTCAGTAGTCTTTCTAAATTATGGATATGTGCTCGCCACAATCAACAAAACATGGTCACCATCATCTTTCAATAATAGATAATTTGTATTTCAATTTGAACGATACCATCGTTTGGTCCTCCAACCATTCAATCTCCTATATTATTTATCAAATTGACAAAAAAATTTAACTTGACACAATCAGGATCTGATTTCTAATTTCGCATCCCCACATTCTTGGTCCACCAAGAATTATTTTTTTTTTAACAAATGGAAGCTTCGTATTAGAATGGTTTTGCGATCTCATCACTTCTTTCAATGTTTTGTCCTGAGTTTTAAAACAATGACTATGCATCATTGGAGTTTCATCCCAAATGATGTGTTGCGCATCCACCATTAATTTTGAAAGTAGAGTTCCAGTAAATATCAAAATCTTGGTGGATATTAAAAGTAACCCTAAATTTAGAATGCACAACTCTTTCTTTCGAACGAAGAAGAGAAGCTATGCAGCTAGATGTTACATTAAGAAGAATTCCACCAATAGATTTAACAGTCAAAGAAAGCGTCCCTCGCATCAATGGATGAGAAATACACCACCCTTGGTTAAATGTACTGCATCCATGAGTTTATCATAAATATAATGGTGACCAACATTCAAATTATCAACCAATTTACCATGTTCTTCAACGAGTGTCTCACGATCACACTCCAATTATTCACCAATAATTCAAATTATCAACCAATTTACCATGTTCTTCAATGAGTGTCTCACGATCACACTCCAATTATTCACCAATAAATCTATTGTGATACATACTCAAATCAAAGACCTTTGAAATTGGCATGAGAGAAAAATCCTTTAAACTCTTTCCTCTACTCTCTAATAATTTATCAACTTCAAGCAAACTAAGGTTCGAAATTTCAGTATCACTCATTTGTAAATCTGAAAAAGAAAAAGTGCATTGAAAATATAATAAAAATAATGGTAATAAAAAATAATATAATAGAATATAAGTAATAATTTATACAGTATAAGAAAATTATAAATAATTGTTACATTTAAATTTATTCAACTTGTGTTGATTGTATAAAATGTCATATGAAAAATCTTCTAATCATTTCTCCTACACTTCTTTGGGACGCGCTAAAGATTTTAATACAAGTAAGGTTGTGAATAATGATCTCACAGAATGTGTTGATCCCCAATTATTTATTTCTGATATACCGTTAATATATCTCTATCATCTAACAACAACTCCAGAGAATAGCATACATCATAATATGTATCGTATTGCGTGTCGTTAATTTTTCTAATATCATCGTGATATTAGACTTCTTGAATTACATTTAGAAAATATTAAGCATAATAGTTATCACCTAATTTTGGCGGAATATAGTAAATTACTAATGAAAATAAATCTATTTTTTTTTTCTCTTACATGGTTTTTTTTAATTGTTTTCACTATCCAGCATGGATTGTAGATCTGGTACAATTTCGTTTGGAGACATTTTTTTTCTCCGCACAGTGAGAAAATGATAGTATAATGTATTTAATAAAAATATAAATATTACAATGATGTTGAAGTGATTAGTATGTAAAATATAAATGCATACCTCACAAAATTAATTCGATTTTGAACTTCGATAGAAATTAAGCATGGAATAAATGCTTTCAAAATTACTGTATTTAACAATATTTACTTTCAGAGGCGGCTTTCCTCTTTTTTTTTTTTTTTTTTTGTTTTGGAATTAGTTGATCCTTTTCCAAATCTATTGTAGGTGATGCCACATTGTTTATTATACTTAATGTTGGGTTTTCACTTGTATTATTTTACGCGTTTATGAAATAGTAACAAAATACATTACTTTATGAGATCAATTCAAATAAAAAAAGTGTTGAATCGTAATAATATTTTATAAACAACATATTGATAGCCAATAGAAATATCCAATTATATTGTATGTGCGTTTTTGTATAATTTAATTAAAAAAGTGGTCAAATTATTTTTGAGATAAAGTGAAAATTTTGATATTGTTGGACTCAAAATGAAAAAAATAGCAAAAAAAAGAAGTAAAAAAATCATAATGAAAATCAAAATAACATATAAGTGATTAAATGTATATATAATATTAATTTTTATTATTTTTAATATTAATTAGAGTATTTATCCTAATTATGTTAAGAGGATTTCTACATAATAAAAAAACTAACACTAGGTGACTTTTTAATTAAAAAAATTATCATTAATATTAATCAGTGTATCTATCATAATTATGTTAAGAAAATTCCTACATAACTTAAAAAAATAATCCTATGTTGCATTTTTTTCTCTTTCTTACTCATCTTCTTTTCTCTCTCCAGGCCTCTCTTTATATATATATATATATATATATATATATATATATATATAGAGAGAGAGAGAGAGAGAGAGAGAGAGAGAGATTTTAAAAAATAACCGGGTGTTTTACAATTAGATTATTTTTTAGGTTAGTATTTGTATTTATATTCCTTGCAATATTACTTGGTTTGAACTACTTCATTTCTACTAATACTCTAATAAATTAGTGTTGCACTTAGTAAAATATCAAGATTTTACATTATTATCATCAATCTTCCATTTACAATTAAATTAACTAGTATTTCAAAAATTATTAAAAATTAAAGGTACAAGTGAAAATAAAAAAGTAGAGACATTTTAAATATAGTAATTGAAGTATTTTGTGGAACGATGAAAAATAAATACATTAATTGTGGAAAACAAATATATATTTATATTTTTTAGTGAGAAAAAAACATTGAAATCGAATTTTGAAACTATAAATATTTTAGCAGTAACATATTATTTTCATATTGATAGAACCGTTCAACGAGCGTTGTAACGATCCAAAGAAGTATATAATAAGCTTTTAGTTTCTAGGGCTATTTACAACCAAGCAGCCAACAAATGAATCCACTTATTTAATTTCTTTAACCCAAAACAAAGAAACTCAAACTCTCTCACCGACATACAAATACAATGCATTGGCACTCGGCCCATGACATTGTCGGATTGTCAAAAGTGCAACCAAGTCCCAAACAACAGTAATGTAAAAGGAATAAAAAAGAAAAAAAAATACTACTACTAATAAAGATGACGTTACTAGAAACTCAATACTACGTGTAACGGTGGCCACTGGAGCACGTGTTGGGGGACCATTAGTTCACCAAATTTCACGCGTATAGCTAACTAATCATTGGTACTATGTTTTGATGTGAGATTCAGGAATTCCAACCTGTGAGCATTTACGAATTTAAGCCAATTATTCAAGAATTGACAAGTCCATTGATAGAATTACTAGTCGAGTGACTCAACATCCCATCGAGAAGCGCACGCTAGGATCCCGAAGCCCCAATCAACCCCATAGAAAAAGAAAGCCCTAGTAGTCGTCGGTAGTATGCCCCTCCCTCCCTCCTCTCGAGCACATTGAAACCATTGAAACCCCATCCCGTGGCGGTTGCTCCCCTCCCAAATTTTGGGGTCTCTTGAATTTGAGGAGAGTTTCGATCTTTGATCTTCTCCGATTCGACGTTGGAAGAGACGAAAGTAACGACCGACAGCTTGGTGCGGGTGGCAGTGGTAAGAATGGTGGAGAGAGAGTCCGGTTAATTTTTTATATAAGTTTTTTTCCCCGTACTTTCTCAGTGTTTTGTGGTCGATGGTTGAGCTCCGTAATCGGGATGGAAGGGCTTATTTAAAAATATCACAAATTTTAGTTAAAAGTATCACATCTTTAGGTAACAGTATTAAACAGTATAGTTATGTAAAAGTAATACAAAAGGCGGGAAAAGTATCATAACTTAAAATAATCAAAGTTTGTAGGTGTAAATATTGTATATAATATATGTCTTTATCAAATATTACGAAATGCAATACAGTGTATAAGTATTAGAACATATGTTATACATTTACAATGTTATGTGATATGTTATCAAACTTTGTTGATACGTTAATTATCTAAGTTTACTAGAGACATAGATGTTAGGAATTTTTTTTTTATAAAAATATGTGATTATTTAACTATATTTTGTAATATTTTAACAACATTTTATGATACTTTATTTTTGTAAAAAAAAAGTAGATGTAGAAATAAAAAATACAACATGTGTTACTTTTACCTGATTTTTTGATACTTTTAGTTGAATTTATGATACTTTTATATAATTTTGTAATACTCAAAAAATGTGTAGATTTTTTTTTAAATATATTTTTTTTGGATGTTTTGTATAGTGGAACGAGATGAGTTGAGAAGTAGCGATCGATTGAAACTTGGTTTGTAAATGGTTGTACAAAATTAATAATTTTGCAATTTTAATCTCAGATTTATAGTGATTCGAGTATTAAATCGTAAATCCAATTACGAATTTACAATGAGGGAGACGAGATGCTTTCAGTGATATAAGATTTGTGAAAAAACATCGACGGTGAACAACGGCGATGGTGGCCGGTTGCAGCGTTCGACAGTTGGGGGAGCAAGTGTGTGCTTGTGCGCGCGAGAGAAATAAAAAATATGTGTTATTTAATTAAATGAATGGATTGAAGCGGGTCGTATCGATTGGGATCTGATCAATTAAAAATTTGGTAAAAAATAATTTTATATTATAATACTGATCTCATATAAGACAAGACCTACATATAATTAAAAGAGTATATCTAGGGAAAAGTGAAATAAGAAGGAAGTATTGTAGGAATTAATTGTTTTTTAAAATTTGAAAATAACTCGAATAAGGTTAAACTATTTTAATCTATCACCAGACTTGTCACTTTGAGATTGTTGAAAAATTTAAATTAACGAAAGGCGATTACAAATTATCATTCCCCGTGAGTAGACATACATGCACGCCCTTGTAGATTTAAAGGAAAAAGGTAAGATCAATAGATCATGCATGACTTCATATGTGGTTTGGGCTCCTCGCATGAATCTCGACATCATTTCATCTGACTATACGAATAAATATTATTATTTTTAATTGTTGGGTTTACTTTTTTTTTTTTCTTTTTTCTTTGGGAAGTTCAGTAATTACCATTCAAAAACTAGGAAGTTACCACGGACTTTTTCATTGATTGCAATATTAATTTTATAAGGTTACAAATATCAGGCTGATAGTATAGTAGTTGTATTTTAAATGTAACATCATATGATAACAATAACAGTGTTTTATTTTTTGTGTGTTTTTTTAATGGGACAAATGAAAGTGTTATGCCGATAACTCATTTTCGATAGTTAAATCATCATAAAAGAAGGGTGTTGTCCTTATGAATGAAACTGTAGGATTAATATTTCAAACGACTGCAAATGAAAAGTGATGAGTCGGAACGACTGCAAATGAAACCAATGTTGAGGAGAAAGACACTGAGTCGCTAAAACCAGGCACGCGGAGCTTGTTTGAGACCATATAGGGCTTTCTTCAAACGACATACATGATTTGGAAAACGATCGTCAATGAATTCAGGTGGTTGTTCCATAAAAACCAGTTTGGGAAGCACACCATTGAGAAAGGCATTCTTGATGTCGAGCTGACGAAGAGGCTAGTTGTTTATCATGGCAATGGATAGAATAATGCGAATAGTGGAGGCCCGAATAACAGGACTGAAAGTATTATAAAAATCGAAGCCTGGAATTTAAGAAAAACCTTGAGCTACAAGTCGTGCTTTGTGTTTGTCAATAGTTCCATCAGCGAAGAATTTTGTACGGAAAACCCATTTGGACCCGACCACATTCGTATGGGGAGGGCGTGGAACCAAATCCCAAGTTTGATTGCGATGAACAACAGAGAGTTCTTCACGCATAGCAGCAACCCATTGAGGGATTTTTAGAGCTGATTTTATGCCACGAGGTTCGCTGACCGCCACTAGTGCCTGAAACAGTCCTGTTCGAGCATAGTTGGCTGGATGTCGAGTTTTAAAGATACCTGATTTTGCCCTAGTTTGCATGCGATGAGTTATAGGCGGAACGGGTGTTTGTATAACCGTGATGGGCGGGTCCGGAATAGGGACTGAAGGCTCATCCGGAATGATGACTGGATGCTCGTGAGTTGGAGGCGGAATAATTTGAGAGGTTGAGTGAGTCGGGGCTATGACTGACGGTTGATCATCACAAATTGAACAAGGAGCCGAGGAAGGTATCCGTTCAGTCGGAGGAGACGAAGATGAAGAATGCAGACGCTCAATACCGTGGCCCCTTGTTGGTTCAACAAACTCACAAATGGAAAGAGAGTCAGAACTTGACCAATGCTCAGAATTAGCAAACGGAAATAATAATTCATCAAATTTTGCATGTCGAGAAATATAAGTGCGGAAGGAAACCGGATCGTAACACCGAAACCCTTTGTGAGAGCTGCTGTAACCTAAGAAAACACAAGCAGAGCTTCTTGGTTCAAACTTGTTGGTAGTGTAGTCGCGGAGACAGGTGAAAACACGACAGCCAAAAGGATGAAAATTGTTGAAATTCGGAGTGGTGGAGTAGAGAAGTTCAAAAGGAGATTTACCACCAAGAATCTTAGACGGCAGACGATTGATGACATAAACTGCACTACTGAAAGCCTCAGCCCAGAATTTTAAAGGACAATGAGACTGATATAACATGGAGAGACCTGTTTTCGTGACATGTTTGTGTTTGCGCTCAACTCGTCCATTTTGAGCTGGTGTGTATGGACAAGACATGAAGTGACGAATACCTTTGGTCCTAAAAAATAGTTTGAGATGATTATTTGTGAACTCTGTGCCGCCGTCACTGTGAAAATTCTTAATGTGACAAGAAAACTGATTTTCAATAAAGGTTGTAAATTGTAACATCACATCATAAAAATCAAATTTTTGACGTAAAGGATAAAGCCATGTAAACCAAGAAAAATCATCCACAAAAATAACGTAATAGCGAAAACCAGAGATCGAAGTGGTGGGAGCAGGTCCCCACAAATCACAGCGGATAATATCCAAAACAGAAGGTGAACGTTTCTCATCCAAACTGAAAGGCAAGCGTTTACTTTTTGCCTTTTCACATGGAACACAAATACCAGGTTTGGGTAAAATAGCAGTCACAGAAAGAAAACCGCTTTTATTTAAATACGAGATGATATCAGAAGAAACATGACCAAGCCGAGAATGCCATAACTTAAATGAAGCTTTGGGTTTATGAACAGCTGTAATGCCATCTGAACATCATCCAACACATACAATCCATGTTTAATTTTTCCCTGAGCCAGAACGTCTCGAGTCACCCGATTCTGAATCGTAAAATGATCAACGGTGAATACAACATCAATCAACAAATCAGCAGTTAACTTGCTAACAGATAGTAAATTTTTAGTGAGACCCGAAACCACTAATACGTCGAACAGATTAAGAGCCGAATTTATGCGACGAGATCCAATATCAGAAATATTTAAATTTGCATCATTTCCAACTATAACCGAATCTAAGCCTGTGTACGGCGAGGAGACGTCCAGATTGTGCACGGATGGAGTCATGTGCGCTGAAGCACCCGTGTCCAATTACCAGTCGGACGCCGGGCGATCAGCAACGTTGCATGCGGTGGAAAATGCTTCTGCGATGTTGGCGGTTGACGCAGGACCTGCTGCTTTGGAAAACCTGTCCAAACAGACACTCGTGTAGTGACCAGGAACTCTGCAAATGTGGCAGGTAGGCGGACATCGCTGACCACGACCGCCATGGCACTGTCCATTATTTCGCTGACCAAGCCCGCTGGAATATTGCTGGAAGCCGCGACCACCAGAGTGTTGCGAAGAACCGGAGCTGGAGGTCGGATGAGCGAGGAAGGCAGCCTGCGGGATGTAAGGTTGATCAAGAGTCTGCTGAAATAAATCCCATGCTTCAGCGTTGTTGAGAAGGTCCGAGAACGACGGCGACATAGCCATCTGGGTCGCCGAGAAGTTGGAGAAGGCCGAACCGAGGCCCTTCATGAAGAGATGACTTTTATCGGATTCATCAACCGAGACCCCAATGGCGGATAATTTATCAGAGATGAGTTTAAATTCACGACCGAATTCAGCCACAGATTTGTCGCCTTTTCAGAGATTTTGAAGCCGACCCCGTAGACGAAATTCACGCGCCTTTGACTGGTGTCTAAATGAGTGCTCGAGTGCCAACCACACCTCATGTGCGGTAGTACAGCCGACCACAACAGCCATGGACTCCTCCATGATAGAGGAGTAGAGGAGAGAGACGAGACGTTGATCGGCAATGCGCCAAGAGAGGTACTCAGGATTTGGGTTCGTCTCGCCGTTAGTTGTGATGGTGGGCGATGGTGCCGATTTCGAGCCGTCAACAAAACCGACGAGTCCCTGACCTATGAGAAGAGGAGAGACGTGACTGCGCCATAGAAGGTAGTTGGTAGATGTAAGACGTATAATGAGCATATGGATAAGGGTAGCGTAGGGTAAAGTGTCGTTGGTGGTGGCCGCCATGAGAGTCGAGTGGAGCAGAAAAAAAAACTGACGAGGGAGGCGGAAAAGAAGAAAGGAGGAGAGGGTTAGGGTTTTTGGTTTCAGTGATTTAATCTGATACCATGTAGGATTAATATTTCCTTTGATGAAGAATATTGTGTACAGGAATAGGTATTTATATACACATAATCTAAGTATGGCAAATCTAGGTATGGTAAATAAATACACAGCCTAAATTAGTCGTTGACTTTATTTAGGCTATTAGAAACCAACCAATGTTCAAATTTAAGATCTTCATGCTGGATCATGAAGAATGAAAGACCAAATTCTGGAAATTGCCCTAATTAATTGTTTGTGAGCTTACCAATGACTTTGAATAAGTGTCTCCTCCAAAAAATTTATTCCAAGTGAGTCAAGATCGAAGATTTTTTTATATATTTTTTTAAATGGACTTTTTAGATGTGCTCCAGACATGAACCAATTATAATCAATAATTATTATATTCTCCTATTCTCAAAGTTAACATATTGTCGATAATACATTACATCAAAGAAAATTCAAGAGTCCAAACTTGTTGGAAATAAGTAATAAAACTAGGACAATAATAGGGGATAATTTGAACTAGTACATATCTATTACAAATAAATAGAAAACGAAAACAAGTAATTGAAACGGAAAAGTGTTGAAACAATCGAACTCTTTCTTTAAAGCTTTATTGAAAGTTTCCAGAGACCGAAAGTAATCGATGATTCTTCCGGCACGAAATCTCCTCGAGTAAATCCCGAAGCCACTCACCTTCTTCACCTGCATTATCTATGGCTACGGATTCAAATTTTAAGGTGGATCGAGCTATACACGTTTGCTTAGTAGGCCTTAGGATACAACACCTCCACCTATGGTAAAAATACATACCCATTATTAGGGTGTGTATTCTTAAAGTCGATGTTCAGTTTACATTACAGTACCCTCCTAGTACTACTGGATATCTCGTATAGTGCAGCTCATAACTCAAAGTATCTTCAAGTTTCGAAATACTCTGGTTAACCCATTCCATTGATCTTTATTCGAATTACTAGCAAATCTACTTAGCTTGTTCACTGAATAGCTAGATCAGGTCTATTACAATTCGTAATGATCCTGGCATATTCCAGTTAAGCCACTGGATCACCTTTGTTCTTTACTAAACAACGATTATCATCAAAGGGTATCCTAGATAATTAATCATCAAATGCATCAAACCATTTCAGTACATGTTCCACATAATTACCTGAGATATGATTATGCCATTTGAATTCCTTATAATCTTGATCTCTATGATCACATTAGCTAAATTCCTACCTTTCATGTCAAAGTTGCTTTTAACATGTTCTTAGTTCTTGTGATCATATCAGGAGCACCACCCAAGTATTAACACATAGTCGAACAATGACGAACGAATCAAGTGTCCTCTTTACATAAAACATATTTATCACATTCATTAATGTGAAAGCCACCCGACACCATCATATTGTCAAACTTGAGATGCCATTGGTATGGTGCTTGTTTCAATCTATATAAGAATTTAATAAATCTACACACCTTATTTTCTTGACCAGTAACCACTAACCCTCCAGGTTGTTGCATATAAATCTCTTCATTTAGCTCACCATTCAAAATTTTAATTTTTACATCCATTTTGTAAATTTCAAGATTGTGCAACGTATCAATCGCCAAAATCACTCTAATGGAAGTAATTCTTGTTATATGTGAATAAGTATCAAAGAAGTCGTAGTCTTCTCTTTGTTTAAAGCCTCTGACTACTAGCCTAGCTTTATACTTACCAATGAGCTATCATCTTTATACTTTCTTTTTAGGGCCCACTTGCATCCTAGAGGCTTATTAACAACGGCAAGATCGACCGACTCCCATGTATGATTCTTCATGGTCGAATCAATCTCAGCATTGATGGCTTCCTTTCACCTAGGGGCATCAGGACTAGACAATGTTTCTTCAATAGTACGAGGTTCGTTATCAAGCAAATAGATCATGAAACTCGGACCAAATATTTTAACAGTCCTATTGGATCATCCCCTACAAAAAAGAAAAAAAGGATTCTACCAAGGGAAAAAACTCTCGGTAATAAGCGAAAATCCCTCGGTAATGAATTTACTAAGGAAAATAATGAGGGTAATCCCTTGGTAATGAATTTATCGAGGAAAATACCGAGGGAAAATATGCTATCGGTAACTTTTGCGAGGAGATTATCGAAGGTTCATTTTTTTGGTAAATTATGAGAACTTAAATTTGATTGCCTGAAAAAAACCGAGGGCATTATAGCCCTTGAAAAAACAAGGTCAGATTCCCCTCGAGGAATCTGAGAGGAGATTGGCCCTAAAAAAAACCAAGGGCATCACTGCCCTCAGAAAAATCGAGTGTAGGGTTACCCTCAGTTTTTCTGAGGGTCAAAATACCCTCGGTTTTCCAAGAGCACTATTGCCCTCAATTTTTCCAAGGGGCAAAATGCCCTCAATTTTTCTAAAGGTCACGCTCCCTCGGTTTTATTTTTTAAATATATGTTAATTATTATTTTTAATCCATGTTTTTTATTAAAATACCCAAAAAGACTCACAAACTAAAAGTAGAAAATTAAAAAAAATTCATTAATAAATAAACAAATAAATTAACTAATTATATAAATTTCATAAAATTTACAATTAATCGATTTGTTAAAAAAAATAGAAATATCAAAAGTTTATAAAAACATTCGATCGAAGGAGTCCTACGACGGGGGAGGCTGTGGCTGGTACTGCTGTAACTGAGCTAACAGCTGCGCCATCTGCGAATTCACCTGTACCTGAAATTATTGCTGCTCCTGCCGCTGCTGCTCACATAATAGCTCAAACTCATTATACCTCTGCTCCATCGCTTGCTGAGCTGGTTTTGTGGCCTCTAACTCCTCCCTCCGTGTTTGGAGCTGTGCCTCGAGCTCCATCACATGAGTCTTGTGGTGCTGGGAGGAGAAAGAACCGCTGCCTCTAAAACCCTTCGTAGCAGCCACTGACTTTCCGAACTAGCCGGTGTAGTAATATCGGCTCTTACTCGACCCAATGACGTCGAGATACACAAGGTCAGGGTCAACCTTATTATCCAGATCATTTAAAGAAGCACGTGCCTCATCCAGACGTCGCTCGTACTCGTCTAGAAATACAACTCGTTAGTAAATTCTACATTAAAACCAAAAAACAAGTTAAGTTATAATATCCATTTAACATAAAAAAAGAGACTCACATTAGTATTACTAGATCTCGTATCGACCCACGTGTCGTCGTCCTTCTTCTAAGTACGTACATAAATATGGTATGCAGTGGCCAGCTCACCCATCTCCGGCTCCTGTATCCTAATGAAATTATCAGATAATTAAAATTAAATAAAAAATAAATAATGTATTATGATCTAAATTTACTTACGATATCATAAGAATAATCGGTCGTAGATCTAGACCCCCCAGTGTTCTTCGAAACCTAGTACCTAGATCAGCATGCTCGCTCCATTTGTTGACGTTGCACTGTTTGGACCTCCTCCTGTTCTTGGGCTTATCACACTCTACATTCTATGCCCTAGTTGATATGCATGATATATAAAATTTAAATTATTTGTAATAATAAAAATATATTAATTTAATAAAAAGACATAAGAAAGTTATTTACCTCCATACCCCCTCGTCAACGATCCTCGGCGGATGACCAATCTGATCACGAAACTGCTTATACTCGTTAAGCCGCTTCCCATACTTGTCAACCATTGTGCGAAAAAATACCACCTCTAGAGCTTGTGAGTATATATATATATGTCCCAATAATAAAGTTCCTACAAAATAAAATAATAATTACAATTCAATTGATACATGTGATTAATAAATTTAGATATAAAATAATAATTACCTAAAATATGTCTCACCAAAATCGACGATTATCCTCAGGAATTGCCTTAAACTGCCACCCAGCGGGATGGAGCTCCTTCTCCATGATCTCCAGAAATATGTTGGTCAGCCTTGACCTCCCTGCTATGTAGTCTGTAATTGTGTTTGTGGTTACAAATATTATTTAATAACTAGTATTGTACCCGTGCGTTGCACGATAATTATTTATTATATTTTATCTAAAAAATATATTATTTTAAATGTATTAAAATATTTTAATAAGTACTTGTATATATGTATACTCAAGTTATATATATGTGTGTGTATTTCGGTAAAAACCATCACTGGTTCTCACCCAGGAGATGGTTATACCATAACCGCTCCCTATATATAAATCATCTAAATATTATTTAAAAATTGAATAGTATTCAAAATGATATAACTTGATTAATAAAAGGGTTGTTATTGGACGAAATGTACTTTACAAATTATGAAAAATTTCCTTATGCACAACATCCGTAGTTTTATTACAATGTTTATTCTCATTATTGTCGATCATTATTTTTAAACTCTTACGATTGGTCACCCTTGATATAGTAACGTATAACTGACCATGGCTGAAATCTGGCTTCTTCAAGATCTAACGTGAGAGATAGATTATCCTTGCATCTTGTTGATCATCATAACATATGACACAATCAGAGAAAATTGTCATCATTGGAACTTGAAAGGCAACCTCGGATTGGATGGTGTGACAAACATTTTAGGGATTAACAACAATTCACTTGCATTGCTTCCTGGATAAATATTAGCCTATATAATATGATCGTCAAGTTAACAACCAATATTACACAACACAAGGGAATGATCGATATTTCTCAACAACATGAGTGAAATTCTAATTTTTAATTTCTCATAGTTCGAGAATCCATAACATTTAATGGTGAGTGGACGTCCTACAATATGTCAATGTTTTGAATCGAACTTACATGCATTATCAGACCTAAGATATACTTTACATTCTCCATCATTTTATGATATCATATATTTATTAATCAAATCGATGACATCAAGTGTTGGGGAAAGAATAGCACGACCATCCAAATTAGCGAAGCATTCAGTAGTTTTTCCAAATTGTGGATATGTGCTCGCCACAATTGACGGAACATAGTTACCATCATCTTTCAATAATAGATAGCCTAGACTTCAATTTTAATAATACCATCATTTGGTACTCCAACTATTACATCTCCCATACTATTTATCGAGTTGACAAATTTCTTTAACTTGACACAATTCGGATTTGAATTGAGACTTTGCAGCACCACGTTCTTGGTCTACTTCAAACTATGTATAGAGTCCATAATTGCAAAGATTTGATCAATGTGTGAACTATGTCTGGTCTAGTGCCTTTTGGAACAACCGTCAAATTTGATGAAAATCTTCACTAAGAATTATTATTTGTTATTAAATGGAGGTTCTGTATTAAAATTATTTTGCGATCTCATCACGTCTGTTAATGTTTTGTCCAGAGTTTCAAAATAATGGTTATCCATCATTGGAGTTTCATCCCAAATAATGAGATGTGCATCCACCATTAATTTTGCAAGTGGAATACCAGTAATGATCGAAATCTTGGTAGATATTAAAAGTAACACTAAATCTAAAATGTCTAGTTCTTCCTTTCGAAAGAAGAAGAGAAATTATGTCGTTAGATATTACATTAAGAACAATTCCACTATTAGATTTAACAGTTGTATAAAGCGTCATCGGTATCTATAGATGAGAAATACACCACCCTTGGTTAAATGTACTGCATCCATAATTTTATCGATTTTGCGGAATATAGTAAATTCGTAATAATGAAAAAAAATCTAGTTTTCTAGGTGTCCATTCTTTTTGTTTTTGAGTATTAAAAAGAGTTTTTAGGAAACTCAACATAAGCAAATCCCGTGCTTTCAGATTTTTCTTATTGTATTTCATTGCGTTCAACTGATTATTATCACTATACAATACATTATGCTCTTTTGTAAGATGAAAACTCTAGTACATGATAGGTGGAGTTTTATATTGAATTTCATAAACTAATATTCTCCACGCCGCTTAGCATGGAGAAATGTAATGACAATCATAATACATGTTGATCTCATCAAAAATTTTATCCTCTGCATCCCCACATTTGTTTTGATAGAATGTTATAGTGAACCTATAGTTACATTTATTGACACGTTTGAAAAAATACTTGATAGATCTAAATTAGTTACACTATTTAACATTTCAATGAGCTACATAATTCAGTAATAGATAAAAATTATGTGAAACGACCCTCTGGAGAACCGCTAGTAAATGCCGCGGGCAAGACAACATGAATACCAACACTTGAGCGATCTGTTTCACCTCATAACACTGCATCAACAATCTCACTGTACATCTCACCTCAAATTCTTTTGATGAGTTTTGACGTACCACAGTTTTGAAAATTCAATAATCGTATATGCATCAATTATGAATTTTTGTGTGAGTCGTCGACTATATATAATAGTAAATACCTCCGTGTCTCTTTCATGCAATCGGTGAGAAAAGAACTCAATCTGACTCACATATTATTTACCATCTCCTTTAGGTTTTCGAGGTTTAGAAAAAGATATGTCTTCCCTGTGGTTGTCTTCACCACATGGAAATAATAATGGGCAGTGTAAAGTAACGTACAAATGATGCAAATCGTTGATACGTTTCAAATTATCAGATCTTTTTTCTACTACACTTCTATTCGTACCACTTTGTGGATCAATATCACCAAAAACTAATCGAAAATTAGTTGATCTTTTTACGCATCTATTATAGTGGATGTCACTGTATTTATCCCACTCGATTCTGGTTTCGCACTTGTATTATTTTGCATGATTAATGAGATAGTAACAAAATACATTATTTTAAGAAATCAATTCAAGTCAAAAGTATTGAATCGTAATAATATTTGATAAATAACATGTTGATAGCTAATAAAACAAATAGTACATTGTATTGCATTATGCAATTTTGCATATTTTAATTAAAATTTTGATAAAATTATTTTCGAGAAAAAATGACAAACCTGATATTGTTGGACTCACAATAAAAAGACAAAATAACACACACACACACACACACACACACAACACACACACACACACACACACATATATATATATATATATATATATATATATATATATATATATATATATATATATATATTCAAATGATCTTATTAATTTTTTTAATATTAATTAGGGTATCCGTCCTAATTATGTTAAGAAAACTCATATATAAATAAAGAAAAAAGTAAATCATCATTAGTATTAAAGATTATTTATAAGATCAATTCAAATAAAAAAGTGTTGAATCGTAATAATACTTGATAGATACCATGTTGATAGGCAATAAAATAAATACTGAATTATGTTGTCATTTTTATATAATTTAATTTTAAAAAGTGGTCAAATTACTTTTGAGAAAAAGTTATAAATTTGCTATTATTGGACTCAGAATAAAAAGAAAAACATAAAAAAAAAAAACCTCACAATAAAAACTAAAATAACATAAAAGTGATTTATATATATATATATATATATATATATATATATATATATATATATATATATATATGTATATATATGAGTATGTATATATATTGATCTTGTTATTTTTAATATTAATTAGGGCATCTATCCCAATTATATTAAGTAAACTCCTATATATTAAAAAAAAAAAAAAAGTAATTCTATAGTGGACTTTTTCTTCTTCTCTTACATGGTTTTTTTTTTTATTGTTTTCACTGTGTAGCATGGATTGTAGGTTTGCTACAATTTCATGTGAAGATAATTTTTTTTCCTACGCACAATGAGCAAATGATAGAATAAGTATTAATAAAATATAAATATTACAATGATGTTGAAGCTATTAGTATGTAAAATATAAATGCATACCTAACAGAATAAATTCGATTTTGAACTTCAATCGAAATTAAGTATGACATTAATGCTTTAAAAATTACTGTGTTTAGCAACATTTGCTTTCAGAGGTGACCTTCCCCTTTTTGTTTTGGAATTTGTTGATCTTTTTCCAAATCTATTGTAGTTGATTCATAGTGTTCATTCCACTTAGTGTTGGGTTTAAACTTGTATTGTTTACGTGGTTTCTGATATAATAACAAAATACATTATTTTATGAGATCAATTCAAATAAAAAATTGTTGAATCGTAATAATATTTTATAAACAACATGTTGATAGACAATAAAAATAATATCAAATTATATTGTATTCCACATTTTTGCATAATTTAATTAAATAAAGAGATCAAATTATTTTTGAGAAAAAGTGACAAATTTGATTTGATATTGTTGGACTCGAAATGAAAAAAATATTAAAAAAACGTAAAAAAAATCAAAATAACATATAAGTGATTATATATATATATATATATATATATATATATATATATATATATATATATATATATATATATATATATATATAATTTCTTATTATTTTAATGTTAATTAGAGTATCTATCCTAATTATGTTAAGAGAATTCCTACATAATTAAAAGAGGAAACTAATCCTAGATGAATTTTTAATTAAAAAATAAACCTAATCATAATTAGTTAAATAAGGTATCCATGATAATTATGTTAAGAAATTTCCTACATAACTAAAAAAATAAAATAATCCTACATGGCATTTACGTGACATTTTTTCTCTTTCCTACTCATATTTTTTTCTCTCTCCAGACCTCTCTTTTAATATATATATATATATATATATATATATATATATATATAGATAATGATAATTAAAATTTTATAATTATAATTTACTTACTTCTTCCTGGCGAAATAACAAGGTATCGCCTCTCTGGTGGGCCCGAAGGCTGTCACGATGTATCCGCATCAGACGGTGTAGGTGTAGACAAATCTGGTGTTGGAGCTAAATGATCAGTACCAAGGCCCACGTAATTATCATCAAAATCAGCTAAATGATTAGCTGACTCCATATCTGATCGACCTACACTGGATCCGCGTCCACGACCCCTCGACATCTGATAAAAGTATAAATAATACGAATATTTTTACAAAATACCAGTATATCTCAACCATTTCAATAGATACAAATATAAATCAATTAGTTAAAATAAGAGCGTTTTATAATATGAACAGTTTACATATATTTCAACCACAACGACTTCCTTTTAAGATAATCATCTAAACCAACACTTTCACTATTAAAGTTATCACCAAACGCATATTCGCCTGTGCCTTGATCTGTATCTTGATTGGTGAGTAACTCTTCTTCTGTATCATCATCTGTCTCATCACTAATCCATGTCATTATTAGTGGGGTCATGTAACTGAAAATCAACATCATCCAATTATATTGGATTACGCATATCTACAACTTCTTGTTGATATGATTGCTCTGATAGAGGCTCGATAAACTCAACATTTGATCTCACCTTGATTTTACACGTTACCCACCAGTCCAACTTGTCTCGTTTTAAACTTGGTTATGCATAATAGTATACTTTTACAGCTTGGGCAACAAGTATAAAAGGTTCATACCAATTAAATATACGCTTATGATTGATAACGATAAACTTATAATGTGGATGAACTTTTGTGCCTGTAGGGGTTGGATCAAACCAGTCACACTTGAACTATATTGTATTTTTCTCCATTTACCCGGTGTATTCGAGCTGCACAATTTCTATGGGACGACCGTAATAATCATACTCGGTTGCCCCATAGTTTGATCATTTAATGCATACGCCACTGCTAGATGTTGATTTGTTAGATCTGTGCTCGATTGTGTGAAACCTATAACTATTTATCTTACATCCGGTATATGTTTTTACACATCGTGATGAACCCTTTGCTAGGCTTCTAATATTCACGTCGATCACATTCTTTGAAGAATCTGTAGCTTACAAGATTGAAAATCATTTTAAGTTTAGAAATATACTAATAAGTACATACGGTAGTTAAATGATATGCATCTCGGGATTAAATAGCTTACGTAATGTTTGAACCAACTGGAAAATTCATTTTCTAATTTTTTGTTGAGCCTATCATCTGTAATGTTTGATTGAGATGTTGAATGCTCTCCGTGTAAATACTACATCATTTGTTAAAAGATTGAGTAAAAAAGAATTAGTACATTATATATATATATATATATATATATATATATATATATATTTAATTAAAAAAATTGAAAAGAGTATTCGTACCTAACATATTCTTGGACCTCTTCGCAATTTAACAAAACATATATCCTTGCGGCATTTGGTCAGGAATCTTTTTTCCTTTGAACCAAATATCTCTCCATATTTTTAAAGACCGAGGAAACTTTATCAGCGCCATCTAAACCATCCTGACTATCGTCATTTCTAGGCAAAAAATTATCTTTTAGTTAACACGCGACCTTCACAATAGTACAAACTAAAAGTTGACGCCTCTTACACTGTATATGTGTTTGCGATTAGCTCTTCAAACTATACTGCATTAGGTCAGCAATTCTCGCTTCATACGCTAAATGAACTAGCAGATGCTCCATTGAGTCAAAAAAATTGGAGGGAAGATCACTTCTAGTTGACATTCAACAGTAAGAGTTTTCCATATGGAGGTTCTTTCCGAAAATTGGGGTATAGTCGAAAAACTCATACCAATCAGAACACACATGTCATGTAGCTCTAGTATCAATAAACCATTCTCTTGGATTATCTACAAGATTTATCTTTATCACGACTGCACAAAGGTCCAAATTAGACATTAAATCGGTGTTTCACCCAAGAATTTGACCACGCCTGAGACTACGCCTTCACTTAATCTGCACCCACAAACACGTCTAGAAAAGGACCAACGGAGGTTTTTCGGTGGAAACCTCTCCAATGCTTAAGTCAGATAAGCGTATTAGAGGTTCAGTAGGTAGTGAAAGGTAAGCACAAGAATGTCATACCTCTCTCAGCCTTGGGGCTGAGGTATTTATAGCTTTCCCTAGCGGGGACCCCTTCCGGGATCTCAGAAATAAAGGCCGCGAATCTCGGGCCGTTGCGCAACCAGTTGTGACAAGTGATCTTACTTGTCCGCTTTTGGGAGACCAGAGCGCCTGATCTGCCCTAAGTCTGCCCTCTTACGATTCTCATAAGGAATATATACCAGACCAGGCTTATCCTGGGCTGGGATAATTCCCTCCTTGTCTCAATGTATTTCTCTGGCTTTCTCTGGGAGAGTCAGCTCAGGTCTGCTCCAGGGCAGGATTGGTCAGGTCTCCTAGTCCTTTTCCCAGTGATCACGGGTCAGGTCTACCCCAATCCAGGTCTACTCATTCAGGTCATATCAACTCCTCCCCCCCAAGATATTGGGGTAGATCTGATAACTTTAGGATTCTTTAATGTCACATGCGTCCTTCCCATTTTCCGTATCTGTTAAGATCCCGAGAAATCCGCCTTTTGACCAGGGTTAATCATTAGCATTATTGGTGTCGGTCCGTATCCTGAGACGGTTACCATACTTTCACATCTTTTCAAGTACTGTACTACCGATAGGTTAGCGGCGTTTATCCTTCCCAACAACGGTTGGCATTCCAGCTCATCACCTAGGGTACTATTCATCTGACAGGCATTAAATACGGGGATCCCATCAAATCCCGCCTTTCTCGATTTCTGTTTTTTGAAATTATCTTATTCTCTTTTATTCCCGCTATTCTCTCTCTCTTATTCACTTTTTTACTTTCTCAAAAAACTCTCGTGTCATGTTTCTCTCTAGCGACTCAGTAACTTCAAGCTTCCAGTTTTTCCGACCACCTTCATCTACCAGGTACTTTATCAATCTCATACTACTTTTCCGATAATGTCAGCGTCACCTTCTTCCTCTGATGTTCTTCTTGTCAATTCTTCTCTTCCGGCGGCGTCAGCCCCTTCATCTTCGCCGTCTTCTCATTCGGCGGTGGCAGCGGCGACGCCTACTCCCTCCTCATCATCGTCACAGGAATATCCGCCGCCCATCCCTGATTATCCAAAAATCACCTCCATCCTCAGCGATGACTTTCGCTACAAATACAAAATCCCTGATGAGTTTATTTACTCAACCCTCCAGCAGGCATCCTGGCGTGCCATGCGCCGGCCAATCGCTTAGATTTTTATGCCGACCAGTTTTAGGCGGGCTTGCGCCTCCCTGTAAATCCTTTAATATTGGAACTGCCAGCCTGTATAAAATTCTTGTTTTCCAGTTTACCCCCAACTCTTTCAGGATTATCGTAGGGTACAACCTAGCCATGCGATATGCTGGTCTGGATCCTACGACTCATACTTTTTATCAGCTCTACCAAGCCAAGAGCTCCCATCCTGGTTGCTTTTACATAAGTGCCAGACCTGGGGTCCAATTCTTGCACGGGCTCCCTTCCTCCAACATGGCTTGGAGGAAGAAATTCATGTTCGTGCACTGTGATGGGGATTGAGGCTTCAACCCTCAGCCTTTTGAGAAACTACCCCCTCAAGCGCCTTTGATTGTGGGAGACAAGTCTCCCCGGTTGCTAAAGATAATTTCTACCCCTCAACAAAAATGCACTTCACATCTCTCAACTCGTCTTACCCTTTGTCTTAAATTTTTTTCAATGAGCGAGAAGAGACAAACCCTCTAACTCGTGAAATTGGTAAAAATCCCTTTTATCCCCGACCATCTCTTTCCTTTTCTCGCAAATTTCTAATTATCTCTTCTCTTCTCTTCTCTTTTTCAGCAAGTATGATGCAGAGAATGATTGCAGCTCGCCAGCAAGGAGCAGAGGCGGCTCCAAACCAAAGGCCTCAAGAAACAGGTCCGGGTTGGTTTGGCTCAAAGTTTTGCTTGCAGAAGCGGAAAAACTTTCTTACTCATCCTGGAGAGGAGTCCGGACCAGGCGTTGGGCGCGTAGTGGCTCTGTCTCCAGTGGCGGGACTGTTTGGGATGGGGGCGTTATGGATGGGGGTGTCTAGAATTCTGCGAACTTCCTCTCGACAGCCACCTCCACAGCCTTACCGATGACATCGGACAATTACCTGAGAAAGGCATCATTCAGCGGTCTCACCGTCAGCTTGTGCAGATCTACCAGGGGGTTGCGTGACGCTTGTCCCGGCTGTTGCTGATGGTCTTGTCTTTGCTGGCTCTGTCGCCGATGGTCCCATGGTTTTTGGCATACCCAACGGTGCGGCAGAGCTTGGTGTACCACCCAACTTCGCCACCAGGTTTCGTCGGAGCCCTGCTGAATCCATGTCTTACTCTCACGTCTTAGCTTTGAATATTTTCCCACAGACGGCGCCAATTGTTTTACCCAAGAATTTGACCACGCCTGAGACTACGCCTTCACTTAACCTGCACCCACAAACACGTCAGAAAAGAACCAACTGAGGTTTTTCGGTGGAAACCTCTCCGATGCCTAAGTCAGATAAGCGTATTAGAGGTTCAGTAGGTAGTGAAAGGTAAGAACAAGAATGTCATACCTCTCTCAGCCTTGGGGATGAGGTATTTATATCTTTCCCTAGCGGGGACCCCTTCCGGGATCTCGAAAACAAAGGACGCGAATCTCGGGCCGTTGCGCCTGATCTACCCTAAGTCTGCCCTCTTACGATTCTCATAAGGAATATATACCAGACCAGGCTTATCCTAGGCTGGGATAATTCCCTACTTGTATCAATGTATTTCTCTGGCTTTCTCTGGGAGAGTTAGCTCAGGTCTGCTCCAGGGCAGGATTGGTCAGGTCTCCTAGTCCTTTTCCCAGTGATCACAGGTCAGGTCTACTCCAATCCAGGTCTACTCATTCAGGTCATATCAATCAGTAACAATGTTAGTGGCATTCTGACTTTCCCTTGGTGGTTTCCTGCAGCCTCTTCATAAGTTCAAGCTTGCCACAATTATGACAGTTGCCTTCAAACTTCTTGGCCTTCTTCTGGTTTGGCTTGCTTGGTGCTTTCGTTTTTTCCCAAACTCAGCTTCAGCCAAGTGATCTTTTGCATCCATCATTAGTTTTTTTTCAAACTTTACATTAGACTGTCGGTTGACTTCTTCGACGTGCAATTTGATAATTAAATTCTCTAAAGTCATTTGCTTTCACTTATACTTCCGATAATTCTTGAAATCTGTCCAGCTTGGTGGAAACTTCTCAACAATTGCAGTGGCTTGGAAATTTTAACTGACATGTATACCTTCAGACTGTATGCAATATCAATTGCAACTTCTAAAGTTGACTCATCGCAGTTATAGAATCTACTATGACAAACTTCAGAAATTGCCTGACAATGAACTTTTTAGTGTCAGCGCCATCGATCTTGTACATATTTTTCAAAGAAACCTAGAGTTCCCTTGTAGTACTTTTAATCGAACTACACACCCCATACAACACATTGTCTAATCCATTCAGGATATAATGCTTGCAAAGATAGTCCCCTTGTATCCATGTATCAAGGGTGACTCGACGATCGAAACTCATACCGTCTTCAGTTACAACAGGAGCCTCGGTTAAGAACCGGTACAGGTTAAAGTAGTTAAGAAAAAGGCCATCTTTTCCTATTAAGTTTTGAAATTTCTTCCATTGAACTTTTCAAAACGTTCAGCATAGGCAACAACAGAAGCAGGTATCATAGCACAAAAGGGAACAAAACCAATCCAGATGAAAGAGTTAAGCCGAGCTCGAGTGGGTCTGCTCGAGTTCGAGTTCGAAAGTTGTATAAGGGCTCGATTCAAACTCGATCTCGGTCAGACAAAAAATAAAAAAAAAAGAAGCTCGAGCTCAAGTTTGAACTCGAGATTGAGACTTTTTTCTTTTTCTTTTTTTACATTCTTTTTAAATAAAAAAGATAATATGTATAAATAATACTCCCTCCGTCTCATTCTATCTGTCGCAGTTGACCATTTCACGGAGATTAAGAAAGATGATTGGTGTTATAATTATAGGTATCAAATGACCATAATATCATTTTGTTTAAAATAATTAAAAGTGTGAAGTAATAAAGGTAGGGGTTAAAGTAGTAAAGTAACATTTACTTTTATTGAGAAAGTAAAAAATAACAATGATTATCTCTTAAAAATGTAAATGTGACCTATAGAACGAAACAATTTTTTTTTTCAAATTACGACAGATAGAACAGAACGGAGAAAACGGAGAAAGTATATTATATATTATATGAATAAATATGTCATATTTATCTATTTATCTATATTGAATCAAGTTGGCTCGAGAGCTATCGAAGCAATAGAAATGAGGTTTAAGATCGACTTGTTGTAAAATTGAGTTGAACTCAAACCAGCTTAAAGTTAACCAATAATATGTTCGAGTCGAGTTCACAACGAGTTGCTCGTCTCATGTACGACCTTATTTGTGTTTAATCAATCTGATGTAACTTAAATGAAAAATATCATAATTTCTTTTTTGAAGACAATGATGAGATGTTCAATTGGTCCACAAATTTAAAGTAAAAATCCCAAATACCAAATTTGACAAAAAGTAAAAAAAAAAATCTTATATAAGAAATAAAATTATTGTTATCAAGATCCAGAGTGTTCATTGACTATAGATAAGTGCGTAATTAATGAAATGACGCAATTGTCCATCATTCCTATGCTCCATAGATAATAACAAATTTAGTAATAATATTTTCCTTTTCTTCTGGATAAGGACGACTTTAAAATCAAAATTTGATATCTCGGTCGTCACCATCATAAATTTTATCTTATTTCTTAAAATATAATTCTTGTGGTTTACAAACAATAGAAAAAGAAAAATAAAAAACATGTGGGCTTATTCGATATTATGATTAGATAAGTTTCTTTCAGAACAACAACATTTATATACCAAAGAAAATCATCTAGTATGTTTTCACAAATTCATCGGTTATAGTACGACACAACATTATCATTTCCTTTAAATAACTCCAATCATAGGTTTGTACATTCATCATCAACTGTTGTACCGCGGTGTACGCCATTTTCTCCACGCGGCGCTTCTCCATCGTCAGTTTTTGAATCCAAGCGCCGCGGTTCAACCGAGGACAAAATTGTCCAATTATAGGCATGAGAGGGGGAGATGCTAACATGCGCCCAATAACAAATAACCCTTTGCTAGCCGTCGCTCACACAACACACACAAAACGTTGATGACTGATAATGTGCACAGGGGGCGCATGATTTATCCCCGGCCCCACACGCCGAATTCTTTGCATTTCGGGCAATTTCCTTCAATACATTAAACAACTAATTTAACATATTGCGAAGCTTATACTCTATAAAAATTCTAAAAATAGAGTAGCACATATTTTGCGCAAAACTTGCACATAGTAAATGAAATCTAAAACACATTTCATCAAATAGAAGAACGCAAGACAATTGAGAAGTTAACTTTCAAGTTTTTTTTTGACAAGGACCGTATAATTTGAATTTAAGTCTTTATTTTTTTAAAGCATGAGTAGCAAGAGAAAAAAAATTAAAATAATGATTATAGTATAAATACATTACGAAATTAATTTTGACCTAACTACTCATTCGCCGTCACGATTGGATTGACCTAATAGGTTAGTCATTATGAAACATGCAATTGGAATTGACCCGACAGCTCAACCGTACATCATTTATGGTAAAAAAAAAAAAACGACCCCATAAAGCAATATGTCGGCATTAATTTTGAAATCATAAAAGTAATTTCTTACGAATAAGATTTACATATTATATTATTTTAAAAATCGAAAAGACCAAATAAAGTTAAAATAAGAACGTGTGATATCGTCAGTTTTGTACACATTCACATACATCGATTACTCCGTCTTCTCAATTTCAAAATTTAAAATTAAAAAAGGTAAATACATGGATCTGATATTTTCTTAATTTCTAAATAATCTATTAAAAGTTTTGACCAAAGCAGCCCTTTTCTTAAATATCTATTTTTCTAGATGAGGGATGTGCAGAAATACAAATATAAGGGGATCTAAATGTAAATAACCAAAAATTTACATCCCCTTCAATATTACCACCATTATTATATATCTTGAAAAAAAAAGAGAAAAGAAAAACATTTTCTTCATGCTAATTGTAACAGCAAAGCACATCTCTCTCTCTCCTCTGTCTTCTCTTTCTCTCGATTTCGACTCACAAACCCCCACACACAAATACACACACATACACACAGATCATCCATAAGCCACCATCCCCGAAAGCTTCAGCCCACTTTATCTTTTTCCCCAAATCGGCGCTCTCTGCAATATATTTTCTCAGATTTACAGGTCTATTTTTAACAAGAACCCCTTTCACATCTCCGCCTGTATTTCCATTTTCACTGGCTTTTGTTTTTTTATTATTAGTGGTGGTCGTAGATTAATGCTTTTTCTGATATTAATTTGGTGGGTTTTTTTGATTTATTTATGGGTTTTAATGCATATACGCAATAAAGCTAGAAGTAAATTAAATGGACGTAAATGCCCATTCCTCATGCCGCGGCGCTCGCATGCACCGCATAAGAGATATATACGTGGGTCAATGGCTGATGGCTTTAATTTCGTTGATTTAGGTGTGAATTGGATAATACGATGTCGCATCAGGTGGTGAGAGTGAAGCGGGAGGCGGTGGCGCCATGCATGACTTGCCCTCTCTGCCACAAGCTCCTCCGAGAGGCCACCACTATTATCGAGTGTCTCCACACGTGTGAGTGATCCCTTTTGTTTCTAATTTCGTAATTTTTTAATTGGAATTTTTGTTCGGTTAATTCGAATTTTGACTTGCTTTTGTTGTGTTTGTTCTTGGGCGATCTGGTTTTTTGTTTGGCATCTGGGTTTTCGTTGTGCGGATTGCATTTGAATGATCTGGGCAATTGAGTGTATTCGTGGGTTTATTTTACTTTTTATATTTTTTTTATATTAAGTTTGGTGTGTATACTCATGTGGCGTTCTAATTCTATGGACGTTGATGTGAATTTAATTCCCAATCAGTTTATGAATGTATTAATCTTTTCCGCTCTAATGTGATGAATTTCTTGCTTTATTGATCTGAGTGGTGTGTATTGTTGAATGTCTTTTTTGTGTCTTTGGTAGTATATTATATGTTACAGCTTATTTGAATATTATTGATATATTGATTTATTTAAGAGATTGTATAGCTGTTGTTTGGTGTGAGTGTGTGTGTTTGGGGGGAAAAGCAGCTTCCAAAATAAGGTGTTTGTTTTTAAAAAAAAAAAATATATATGTTTCTTCAGAAAAGGTAAGGAGTTTTCAGTTTGTATTTAAGATCTTTATGAACTTCTTTTGTTTTGATCATATTTATTTCAAAATTGTCACAATTCACATCTTAAGAGCCCATGGTCTTATTTTTGTCAATCATTTCAAAACCTTATTTTTATAAATAAATTCAATATCTTATAAGCTCCAAAAGAAAATTTTATAATAGGTAGGTATGCATAAATTGTCTCATTTTTCATTTGTTCACCAAGTATGGGGACACCTTGGTTTAAAGGCCACTTATGTTTGGAATAGTTGGACAGAGTTCAATGCCAAAGACTTAATTTCAGTGAAAATGTTGTCTAAAATCTTAGGCTGCTTGAAAGGAAAGCATCTTTTACTTGTATTATGTCCTCAACAGTTTGTTGCTTGTTTCATTTTATGTGATTCTAAGCCTTTTTGGTTGTTTTATTTGAAAAATCGACGTGAAGTTAATGACTTGTGATCTTTTCTTACTAAGACAATTGGATTCATGAGAACCTTTTTTTCCCCCTGTCATGTTGGTGATGAGTAATTTGAATCTAAATTCATATTCTATGATTATCCTTATAGTTTGCAAGAAATGTATATACAAGAAGCTATCAGATGAGGAAATGGAAAGCTGCCCAATATGCAACATTGATTTGGGTTGTGTACCGTTGGAAAAGCTGAGGCAAGTTTTTCTATTTTTCTCGCCTTTATCTAGTCAGGTTTTGTTATTTATCTTTTTAATCCTTTCTTGGGATGATACCTTTGCAATGGAAAATGATGAGTTATGCATGAATTTTTCTCATTCTTTTGAAAAAGTTGCATGTTTAGTTCTACATATAGGATTGATGATTAAAAAAGGTTTAATTGCAATTTTGGTCCTATAATTATCCTATGTAGCAATTTTTGATCCCGTGAGTTTTGATTTTTGAGTAGTTTTTTTTTTGGTCCTGTAAATTCAAAGATGTTGCATATTTGGTGCTGTAAGCTCGTATATTTTGTTTTCTTGTGCAATTTCGGTCTCCAAAGTGCTTATTTTGTGCAATTTTGGCCCGGGACTTCAGTATTTCCTTATTTCAGCGCTAGAATTGCACAAAAAAATAATAAAAATGAACTTATCGGTCCAAAGTTGCGCAAACATCAAAACCTACGAGTTTCAAACCAAAATGCACCCCATCAATGGACCTGGGCCCGGGCCCACCCCATTTTCGTCCAAGCAATGTATATAGTAATAAAAGAATGAAAAGAAAAAAAGAAGATTAATAAAATTATATAGTTTTTTAAAAGAAAAAATCATCTGGCCCAGCCTCATTTCTGTCCAAATAATGTTATAAAATAAATTAGTGGACTTATTTGATATATTTTTTAAATTTTTTTCTAACTCTGACACACTTTTATCCAAACAGTGTTAAAATAAGAAAATAAATAATAATAGACTTATTTAGTTTTAAAATGGTAACATCCTGGCTACGCCATTGCACCCCATTATACTTGCAAGAACAATTCGCTCAAAATACTTACATGGCTAGATATATGACCTCAGTATACTTACATGCGCAGAATTGCAAATAAGCCACACAAAAAAACACAAACACACTATTTGAATAAAGCCCAATTTGTATCTGCACTTTATTAATATGCTCAATTTGTGTATTATCAGGCTGGATCATAATTTGCAAGACGTGAGAGCAAAAATATTCCCATGCAAGCGAATAAAGGTGAAAGCCCCTGAAATTATGTCACCCGTTATGTTGCCTGCAAAGAGAAAAGAACGATCACTCTCGTCGTTGGTGGTTAGCACTCCACGAGTATCATCGTCGGCCCAGATCGGTATGACGGGCCGAAGGTCAAAATCGACCGCAAGAAAAGCATCGAGAGGTTCCAGTTTTACAATAGAGAGGCCACCTGTCATCAGGAGAGACGAAGATTCGATGGACGAGCAACCCGAGAGCTCGAGCTCACCCGACACTCTGAAAAGATTTACTCAGAATATGAGGCAGGTGCGTATAATGGATCGTCCTGAAAAAAGCTTATAAACACTGTTAAAATAGAAGCTGAGTTAAGTTAAGCTGAAAAGTGCTTTGTTTGTGTTTAAAAGCCAACTTTTGATGACGAACTTGGGATATGCAAACACAAAAATATGATTTTATTTGATTTAATTTAGCTGAAACCTATAGAATCACTCTTTTTTTGGTATGTGATTGCAAATAGAAGCTGAAAATTGATTGAGTTACGTTAAGTTGAAAAGTGTTTTGTTTGTGTTTAAAAGTCATTATTGATTAAATGACGCAAAACAGAGTATTTGCAAACACTAAAAATATGATTATTTATTTATTATTATTTTATTTTTTTGCTCAAACCCTTTTCGGTGTATTAATGCTAGATAAAAAATTATATCTGTGTAAATTCCTTCATTAAAAAGTTTCAAAAAAGGGGTAAATTTCAAATTACTCGAGCACTTCTTCTTTTCAATGTTTGCCATTTTTCGAATCTGTTAGCATTACAATTTGTTTTGTTAGCACTAATAAGATTCTTACAAATTATCTAAAATTTTGTTAGAATGGGAAGAACCGGGATTTTTTTTTATTGCATTCACTCTTCAAATTACCTCATATGTGGACTCATGACCTTTCAACTATGCATTATTTGTGCAGAACTCGTCTGCTGGCGAGACGTCTGATAAGAGAAGAGAAAATCAGTCTGAGGCTTGGGAAGGTAAAGTTGATCTTTGGAAGCCTTTAAACTGTTTAGTGGAGGCAGCAAATAGAACTAAATCGTCAAAGCTTAGCGTTCAAGGGCCCGGTGGTAAATCAGAACCTTCCCATGCTCGTGACAATGAGGGGCTTCTTGGTAAATCCAAAAATAGAGAACAGAGGCAGAAATCGAAAGTTCAAGAAGAAAAGAGCTGCAGTGATCACACTCCTGTTGAACCCGAAAGGCCTAAAAAGATGCGAAGAGTTCGTCAAAAGAAGGCGCAAAATTTCGGAGATTTTAAGGTTCCACCCCAGGCCGTGCTCGATGGTGCTAAATCTGAGCGTAAAAACTATCCTGTTTGGTTTTCACTGGTCTCGGACAAACAGTAAGTTTTTTTTTAATTATTATTATTATTATTATTATTATTTTATTAGACTGAATATATCATCTGTAATGTATTTTTAGGGAAGGAATTGCACGGCCCTTGCCTCAAATTGCTTCAAGTTACTTGAGAATAAAGTAAGTTGTGACTAACTAATTTTAGTTTAGCTTTTTTTCCTTCTTCTTTCACAAAATGGGAAATAATAAAAAATTTAATCTTTGTACGTTAATTTGGTGTGAGCTGTCATTTGCTGCTTATGATTTTGCTTGGCGTGATTTTATTTGGATGAGTTCAAGAAGTTCGTACTAGGGTTCTTGGTATCTTATTCGGTTGTATTTATTGAATCTAAACCAGTTGAGATTAAATGTTAATCTGATAAGAACCAAATTAACAAAAACTAGTAGCGAAAGAGTTGTTAGTTGGCCAATGTTTTTAAATAGCTTTTAACTGGATGATGGCTTTGGAGCAACTGAGTTGCAGAATCTTATTAGGTTGTGTTATCCCATTTTTCAAAAGGTCAATCTTCATATTTTATACTGTTTCAGAACTTGGAATTGTATTTGTTTGATCTACTTTTAGAGAAAATTGTTCATTCTTCGCATTATCGCTAAGAATAATATTTTAAACCTACAATTCCAATTTCAAACCTTTTGAAATCAAGTATTTTTATGAGTTTTGTTGGAGTGTCTTACACTTAGAAACATTAAGCATCGTTATATAATTGTAATAACTAAAGTTAGATGTATGTTCATTATAAATTACTACTTTTTGGTCCAAGTTGATCATTATTTGTAGGTTAGTTTGACACCAAAGGCGACAGAAATATGAAGTGTGTTTCTTAGTAGCTGTTCAGTAAGATAAATGAAATCAACTTATAATATTGAAAAAATTCAAACTTGACATTATTTTTGTGGACGTTGGATAAAATCAGAACAGTACAGAAAAGATTAGCACGGCCCGTGTGCAAGTATGGCACGCATAAATCGAGAAATGTGTACAAGATTCTATGTTGTTATTTTATCTTCACTATTAGGTTATGTAATAAAAAGTTTGATTTCCGAAAAAGAAAAGAAAAACCATTAGCTTATAGCTCAAATGGTATCGCTAATCCTTTATAAGGGTGTTGATAAGGGTTCGAACCCTGGACCCTCTCAAATTATTTGAGATTTATCTTCTACTTTCCAACCACTCCGCCCAACTTATCTTTCTTTTATATTGTTTTGGACTTCAGTAGTCTCCAATCCGTTTAATTTTTAAAAAATAGAAGTAGATCATTTCCTCTTGCTTATCAGAATAAAAATCCTTAAGAAACAGTTATTCAAATATTCCATGGCCAATTATTATATCTCTCAATTGCATTCTTGACAGGGATGGTAGCATACCAGTTTCTTTTGTTCGAAAGTACCTCAAGATGAAGTTAGATCTTACCAGTGAAGATGAGGTAACTTATATTACTATTGCACAAAGTATACTGTGCATGGCTTGTGCAATTACTGCGTATAGCTATGCAAAATGTTGCCTTTTTGCAGCAATGGGCTTCTTTGACCTTTTTTTTTTTTGGGTCGAATTATTTTTAGGTTGAGATCAAGTGCATGGGGCAAAGGGTGGTCCCCACATTGACCCTGAATAATGTAGTTGATATGTGGCTCCAAAACCACGATTACAGATAGAGTGTCGGCCACAATTGGGTCATCGGCAAAGGAGTTCGTGATGGTATTGGGCTATGCTCGTAAAAGCTCCCGATTCTTGAAATTCCCCCCCCCCCCCCCCCCCACCCCCCCTTTCATTTTATTACAATTAGAGTCTTCAATAATCTCTGTTAAATTTTGTAGAAGTTTATTTTGCCATTTTATGGCTTTGGATGTATGTTGTGACGTTATGCTCGAGATATTTGGTTTTTTCATACTAATTTGGCGAACTAAATCGGGTTCGTGTAAGTTGCGTTGATTGTCTAACTAGGTTTCTAGATAGCATGGCCGTGTTGTAGTGTTTGATGGTCAATGCAATTTTTTTATTTTTTATTTTAGTGATTGTATTTTCTCTGTGGCTTTGTACCTGCTGGATATTCAAGTTGCTCTTTAACTTAAAAAACATTATGTAATGTTCTTACGGTAAATGATAATTTCTTGCTCTTGGTATGCACAGTTCTTGCACTGTTCAAATCTGTACAGTGTGCAATTGTTAATAATAATTCGAAGGAGCCCTGAAAATGTGAGCTTTTAGCATGAACTAAACAGTTTGAATGATAGAGTATTTTACCCTTTCGTTTTTATTTTTATTTATAGATATATTTATTAGATTATTCTCCATTAAAACTGAAAATAAAGAAGAAAGGAATGTGAATTTCATTTTTAGGCACCAATTGTAAGGTCTACATACCGAACTTTGAGTGAAAATTCTGCTCCATCAGTTTTTTATTTTGTAACTTAATTCCAATTGTTGAATTTAAAACTTAATTCCTTTTATTCAATAATAATATGTAATTAAGTATGACAATTAACAAATAAGTAATATATGCAAAAAGGATATAATTATTAACAAAAGATAACCAATTATAATAAATTTTATTACTGTGGCGTACAATGTATACAAAGTAGTAATTGTTTTTGTGATAGAATTAATTAAAATTAGTATTAAGTTTTTTTTTAATTAAAAAAGATGATGTCATTATTGCATTTTCCATTCGTCTCCCCCAAGAAGCACATGATGCTGAAAGGGACAAGTCCTCATCAAACACATTCCATTTTCATGTCAAATGTAGCCCAACATATAAGAAATCATTCTCACCAAAATAAATTTCTGAAATAAACCAAAACACCCCAAAATTCAGATAATAGGAAACGGTAAATTCTGGGCAAATAAAAATATCTGCATAATCATAATTGATAACTTCTTTTCACCATTCTAATTCTGTAATTAAGATTTTATCAAAAATACTAAAAAAATAAATAAAATTAAAAAAATCTCAAAACCTAGCCCCGACGACAGACTGCAACCCGCCGTCGGCAATCTCATCTTCGTCCAGGAACAAATCCTCCGCAACCCTAAACGACGCGTGCAGGGCAACCGCCGCCGCCCCAATCGAAACAGACACCAAGACGTTCAGCCACACGCGCGTGAGAACCAAGCTCACGACCGTGACGATCCCGAGCGCGAGCAGCACCACGCGATCGTCCACCTCGCGATTGAACACCACGATCGGCTCGTCGCGGTGGAAATAGAGGAGGAACCAGAACACGGAGGCTATCAGGAACACCATGATCGAAATCGGGTGGTACAACAAGCTGAGGAAGAGGACGAAGAGTACAACCATGGCGTAATTGACGCGGAAATGAGCGAGGTTGCGGCTGAGGCGCGAGGCGAAATGGGCGAAGCTTAGGGGAATCGAGTAGGAGGAGGGATGAGCCACGAGCTCGCGCCACGGGCGGCGCACGGCGAAGAGCAACTGAGCGCGTGAGTGCACGCAGCCGTACGGCGGCAGGCTACTGTACCCGGAGACCGACGACGACATTATTTGTTTATTGAAATTGGGGGGAAAATAAACCCTAGGAAGAGCGGTGAAATGAGAACGAGATGAGTATTGGAACTCAGAATACGTCGTCGTTTTCGAGACTTTTCGGAGCGGTCTGGGAACTGGTCTGGCGCATTTCAGTCTCCAAATGAAAAAATGAAATAAAATAATAATTAAAAAAATGGTAACTTTAGGAGATATTTGTAGAAATTCTTTAGTATCCGATTAATTAATTAATCCTGTAAAAATCACGGAAATTGTTGACAGTGAAAATGCGGATTTTATATTTATAGATAAGAATTAAAAAAATAAAAATGAAACAAGATAAGACGCTCGCATATTTAAAAGGTAATGTTAGCTATCAACCACACAGGTAACGATAAACGTGTAATATTTACATTCCCCAATTCAGTGTAGGCAAGATTAGGACATCATTGCTAATCAAATTAAAAATAAATAAAAATAATGATCAAAAAACACCTTTGAGATTTAGTATAGGAGTTACAATAAAATAACGTTGCCTTTCAAACTTTTGTTTAGCCATCAAACTTTTTTTTTTCTCAAACACTAGTAACACACAGCTGGTCAATAATTACACTGTTAAGTGTTCAGTTCTCAATAATTAGGCTAAATTTCAAGGATGGTATTTGTAATCATCCCAAAAATAAAATTAACTTATCATGAAAACAAAGAGACCATGCATTGTAGGAGGATACAACTCCAGATCCCTCTTCACTTAATTAAACGTTTGAAGAACATATATTATACGGATATAATTACAAAAAGTACCCGTTAGGTTTCGCATATTACAAAAAAATAAAATAATAATAATAATAAAAAAAAAATTCACACGTATCTTTTCAAAATTACAAGTATTCCATTGAGGTTTGAAATTACCTTACAAACACTTCTCATGAGGGGTTTGTTTTTGTAAAACGAAATTGTAATTCTAAAATGATCAGAGTTTTTTTGTAATTTAGCTAAACCTCCGAGGTAGTATTGTAATAAACTCTATTTTGTATCATATACTGTGTAAAGGATACTAAAAGGTAATTGGTTATATTAAAAGGATATAACCTTTGCCCATACACAATAAGGCATAAGGAATACTAAAAGGTAATTTGCCCATACACAATAAGGCACACAAGTTTACATAAGGAATAATCACAACAACTACCCTTGAAACTTTGACTTAATTACAAAGAAACCCAAGTATCGTACAAACTTATAAAATATCACAAACAACCTCTTGAGATTAGCACATTCTTAAAAAATATTTCATATATGTAGAAAGAGAACAAAACTTGTAAAATAGAAACAAATAGCAAATGAGTTTTAATAATTTGGAAAAAAATGCGACACGTGGTTGGATTTGCTTACATTAGCGCACTGAACGCGCCTCTGTCTATATCTATATCAGCAGCAACAAGTGCATAAATAAAACATCTTCATGACATGTAAACGAGAAATGTGATCTCAAAACGAGATACACAGCAACATGATAAATACTCGGCGCGTGATATGCACGTGCGAAACAGAGTGAAAAAGCTCAAATATATTTGAGAAAAGTGGAAGTAAGTAGGATAAGAAAACATGGCGTCTTGGTTTAGTTTTTCACAGCGAAAGGTAAAATGGAAATGAAAGAGAATATGTAAAGCCATGTTTATCATATATAGCTTTTAAAATAAAATTAAATGACTTTTAAAATGTTAGTAATATTAGTTTTGTAATTATAATGATCAAAATTGAAGTAAGAAATGAAAAATAAGCTCTTTTAACATCTTATCATGGGAGCTTATCAACTGTTTTATAAAATAAATTATCAAATACTTCTATAAAACTTATAAGCTTTCAAACATCATATTAATTATTTTTTAAAAAACTTATAAACTTAGCCAATAAACTCTAACTGATAACACTATTAATCTTCATTTCTTATTTCCGCACAAACAGCGCCTAATTAAGTTAAGGGTTTTCGTTTTTTCAAATAAACAACTTGAAATCATCATGTTTATTTTTGAGGCGAGGAAAGGAGTTGGGGCAAGGCTAATTAGAGCATCTTTAGCAATGGATTGGAATGGTGAGGGTAGGCGTGTTGAACCGGTTACGGTTAATCGGTTAACCGCCTATTACTAACCGGTTGACCAGTTACGATTAACCGTTGACCGGTTGTCACGGTTAAAACTATAACCGTAAACCAATGGGCGGTGGTTAGGTTACGGTTAACCTGACCGGCTAACCGTAACCGCCGGTTAACT
>BMAC01000510.1:657779-673923 GCA_014905375.1 Phtheirospermum japonicum
GAAGAGGATTTACCTAACTCCGACGAATCCGAACCGCCGGCCGCCGTCAATTTGGATGAAGATGAGGAGAGAGCGGATGATATGCCACCGCCTCAATCGAAACCGAGGGAATTTGTTTCCCCCATCTTCCGATTGTATTTCACAAGAAAGACGATCAACGGCGAATCTCGAGCGCAATGCAATTATTACTCGACTCATTACGCCTTCGGTTCTAAAAATAATAAAGGCTACGGGTCGCTCAAATACCACATGGAGAAAAAGCATCCCGACAAGTATGGCGTGAAAATCTCTCAAACACAACTAAACTTTTCATCTTCATCTACCGCCGACGTCGGGACCGGCGGCCAAGGTACGAGTTCTTCTAGTTTATTTCAATATACCGAAAGTGGTCATAGAAAGTTTCTTGCAAAATTTGTTTCCGTTAAGAGTCTTCCTTTTAATCATGCGCATAGTAATCAATATGAAAATTATACTAGGGGTGCATTTAATCCATCTAGCACTAGGATTTCACGAAATAAATTAACTCACGATATTGAAAAAATGTCTGGTGAGTATAAATTGAATTTGATTTTACTATTTGATAGTTTGCCTCATAGTGTCTCTATATGTTCGGATATTTGGACGGATTCCTTTCATAATCATAATTATATGATAATTATTGGACTTTGCAAAAACGTTTAACTGCATATAGAAAGTTTGATAGTCAGCATACGGCGGTGAATATTTCGCGCAAAATAGCCACTTTTTTGTCCGAGTATCATTTAGGTAACAATTTTTTTTTCAATTTTATTTGATAATGACGCTGCTAATACGGCTAGTTTAGATATGTTAAAAGCTTTTTGTCAACCCACTATTGGCAGCAAAAATTTTCATGTTAGATGCATTTTGTCATATTTTGAATTTATGTGTTCAAAATGATTTAACTCTTTTTAAATCTAAAATTCATCCGATTAGGAGTGCTATATATTATCTACATTCCCACGATTCGCTTCAAAAAAAATGGCGAAAATTTTGCCGAACCAATGATTTGCATCAAAAAAAAATTCAAACGATGCGCCAAATCGTTGGAACTCTACTTATAAATTACTTAATGATACATTTGAATATAGAGATGCATTGTGTGAATTTTTTAATAATCAAGATGTCAATTTCGTTTTGTTTTTGAATATGTGTGATGATTGTTATAATATGATGTCCCTTTTAAAAACTTTTAACGACGCCACCGTGACTTTATCCGGTGTTTATTATCCTACCTCTTCACTACTTGTTGATCAATGTATTCAAATTGTACTTGTACATTCCCGACGTTTCTTTGATTGCAAGAATTTTAGATTCGGATTATCGGATGGAGGGTTACAAAATTTGCTTAAAATTTATTACGATGCATTAGGACCTTTTTTAGAAGCTTCAGAAATTGAAATTCCTAGACCTCTTAGTGTTGCTCACCAAGCACACCAATCTTTAATTCAACTTTTTAAAGATTATAATCAATCTTCATCTTCTAGTGATGTTAATATGTCCTCTTCCACTTCCCCTTCCCTTCTACCCCCCACTTCTAATACAAGACCCAACGACCCTCGATAAGCTCTAACCCTATATATGAGGATAATTAAGAATACTAAGCAAAAACGGTAAAGGGCTAGTGCTAGTCGATCAATGGAATTAGATAGTTATTTAGGGGTTTTTGTACCGACTTCGGTTCAAAAAAAAGCCCGATGGTATTACTAATGATCTTGTGCAGTTTTGGTCGAAAGTGGCCAGTGTTTTTCCTACACTCTCTAGGATTGCCAAAGAGGTTCTTGTCGTTCCTGTTTCAATTGTTTCTATTGAACAGACCTTCAGCACGGGAGACTATATGTTAGATGAGTATCGGTCTACCTTAACACCCAAAAATCTTGAAAATCAAATGTTGATGAACGATTGGGTGAAAGTCAAATCGCGAGAACAAGAAATGCAATTGGATGAAGGTGAAGAGAACGACTATTACGATACCATTTTGGGAAACAACGACAACGACGAATAGGTAAGTAGGTAAGTGAGGTAAGTATAAGAAATACGTGGACTTTGATTCCTTTTCGAAGATACGTATGCAATTTAATTCTAATATTAAAAGTTAAAAATTAATTTTAATTTCTAATATTAGAATTAAAATCAAGTCCTTTTTCTTAACTTATTTTTTTCAAAAAAAATATTCGAACTACGTGAACTTTGATTCCTTTACGAGGATACGTAGGCAAGTTAATTCTAATATTAAAAATTAAATTTTTAATTTTTAATATTAAAATTAAAATCAAGTCCTTTTTTTTAAAAAAATTATTTTTTTTCCAAAAAAAATAAAAGGCTACTATGCAGTCGATCGACTGCCTTTGCAAAACCAAAATTCACTGTCCTTCAGTCGATCGACTGCTTTTTTAAAAAAAATATATAATAATAAGAACCGGCGGTTAACTGTTTTAACCGTAACCTTAACCGATTCTCAACCGGTTAGGTTACGGTTAGTGTTGAACTAGTTAATTTAACCGCCGATTAATTAATCGGCCTGTTAATAACCGGATCAACACCACTAGACGAGGGGATTAGGTGGGGATAGGGACGGACTGGTTAAATGGGAGGGGGTTGTGTTGTTGGAGGGATTGGGAGGGGGGAATATGGCAACGGAGGGAAGATGAAATGGGAGAAAAAAAGAAGAGAGTAGGATGTATGGAACTCATTCCCTAGGTGGGAACCAAGATCCGATATAATCCATTAGATGTGATTAAGTGGATGGTTAAGATAATATACATTAATATTATAATTAAGTTATTATTTTATTAGAGAAGAGTTTAAGTGTCATTACAAATATTATCCATATATAATTCAAATATTAACAAATATTAACGTGATTTCTTTCCAAATCTCATACAAAATAATTCCTAAATTGACTCAATATTGATAATGTGATTATGTATTTGTATTTTTAGTATAGTGTTAAAAGACTTTATTGTTATCATTTTTTTTTTCTTTTCTTGAGTTTCTGGTGTAGATTGTTGATAGTTTCAGTTTTCATCGAAGCTTCTAAGTAACAATACTATTCTTATATTTGTTTGATGCTATTTATCTTAGGTTATAATGCTATGATTTATTATTTAATTTGATGTTTTTATTTCTCAGTTTACTAATTATTGGTTTTAAGTGTGGTTCCATGTTGATTCACACGATTTAGAAAGTTGTTATCAATAATCTTTAATGCTTATCCACTCAACTTGTGATGCTCTCAATAATCCAATGTTATTTGCAGATAACTAAAACTTAAAATATCCCATAACCATGTACGTGGGTTGTTGATATTTTATTCGATTCATAATATCTTTATTAGTTCAGGAGTACACTAGTAATAACTAATAGCTTTCAAACCCAATTTCCATCACGCCTATAATTTGGTCTGTATTAAGAGACTTCAAATCTTTCCATAACGTCTGTGGAGAGGTTTTGTTGCGACTTTCTCGCAGCAGATTCCTTTATTGCCCTTATTGACTGGACATTTCATAATAAGCTCTTCGACTTTGATATCATTATCATTAGATTATATTGTCCTCATCGTTGTTGTTACTAGAAACATTCTGCTCAGCTCTTTCCAATGCTCGATCGACTGAATTAACTTGCTCGTCCGCACTAACACTATGCCCCACCTGCTCACTGATGTGCCTACTATCAACTTGTAGTTGTATATTATTCCTCCTGTTCACTACATGTAAATATTGAATTAACACACAATATTTGAAAAAAAAAAAAAAGGAATGCACATATAAGCACTATTGGAACACAAAATATTAGCAATAGAATATCGTAAAAATAGCACTACAATACTATATCGTTCCCAGGCACTTGGAATGAACAACAAAAATGCTGGTGTATATGTTTGTTAAAGCTTTCAGGGGGTGCATTTGTTTTACAACAAAAAATGTGTATTTAGAAAGTACAACCCAATAATTTCAGTAGTAAGCATTTCAAAAACCAGCAACAAAAAGCCTACTTATTAAACATCTAACCAAATTCTAAAAGCTCACTGAGCTGTAACTAACTGATACCCAGACCTACACATCAATAATTGAAAATAAAGCATTAAGTCTGCAATTTACATGGAATTTGAAATTAGCATTATTTTTTAAGTTTTTTTTTCAAAATGGAGTTTTAAAAATCATCAACTCACAATACCTATTTCTTTTCCCTTTACTGGATTTGCATCAGGCGGATGAATAGCAAACCCCTACAAACCACACTCCAAAGATAATTAGCATAAATCACAAATGATTAGCATACTGCCCATATTGCTGATTACTATACCCCAAATGATTAGCATACTCCCTATATAAATAGCACACAGTCCCTGTGATTTACACATTGTCCATATAATTAGCATATGTTTCTATTAGCATGCTCTAAACCACTTTTTTTAAAATTAGCATGCTCCAAACCACTTATTAAAAAAAATCAGTTCTTTTTCAAAATTACAAATACACTTTTGGTATGAAAGATAGACAAATAGCAATAGGGATATAAAATGCAACTCCAAGGATAAGGACCTAAAAGTTCAAATGCTCAATACTATAGCTAGGCTGATATTAATGGATTAGTTAACTAAAGAATTCCTAATTCAGAAGCTTGGATTGAGATCACCAACATTGTCATGAATTTATTACCATCCCACTTTGGAGTTTCAATAAATGACAAATGAAGTAATTAGTTCATTTATTCACACAACATTAATGATGTCTCAAAGCATACGATTAATGCCAGCTTGTGTGTATTTAATATATACCTCTATTTCTTTCACAAAATCAGAGATGGCCATCAATTGTTCCTTGTACCTTTCCTGAAAACAACACATGATTAACATTATTTAGCCATCATATTAACATTATTACATCATATATTCAGTGTCATCAACAAAAATATAGCAAACACGCATAGTAAGCATCAGAAATCCCTAATTATAGCAACATGAACTATTAGTTTTAGCAACATAAACCCACAAAAACTAAAAATCATCAGTGATACACCTGAAGCAACATAAACCCACAGCAAATAGCAATGCACGAATAGTAAAATAGCACACGAAGAACATCCGAACATAATTCTTCACTGCCAATCATGAAGCCCAAAGAAACCTGGATAAAAGCCCACGAAGAATATCCGAACACTACACTAATTTAGAATAGAATAATTGGAATGTTAAATTATCATAATCATATAATATTTTAGCATCAAATGAATCTAAATTAGCATCACTGCAGAATATTTATAATTAGAATTATTTATAATTATGAAAAAAAAAACTAACCTGGTATGAGTGGTGGTGGTGGTTGTGGGGCAATGGTAGTGGTGGTGGCCGTGCGACGGGTCTGTTAGAGATGGTGGTCGTGCGACAATTCTGGTGTCAGTGGTGGGGAAGTGGAGCAGCTGCTGCGAGCGGTGGGGGCAGTAGCAGGTGGCGATGAGATGGTGGTGGTTGCTATTGTTCAACGTTGGCGACTCTTGGTGGTGCTCCTCGCAGCGAGATGGTGGTGGAGGTGGCAGTGTCTGGTGGCTGTTGGTGGCCGGTGGTGGTGGTGGTTGTTGGGAAAACGGCCGAGATTTCTGTGTGCTCTAGGGTAGGAAAACAACGAGATTTCAGCATTTTTTTGAGTTGGGGAAAATGGAGACTTCCAACGATACCCTTCCATAGCTTTTATTAAATAATAAACGGGATCATTTTACATTTTACATTTACCATTTATGATTCTATTCTTATGAGCCGTTAAGAACTAATAATTTAATGATCGAGATTGATCTCGATTCCCATCTCAAGATCTCACCCATATATATATATATATATAGGATTTGGTTCAAATGAGAATCCATACGAACCTAGAGCCTAATTTTGACCGTAGATTTAATTATTTGTGTGGACCAGATTTTTTCTATTTTTTTAAATTCATTAAATTATTATTATGAAAGGACAAAGGGGTTTTATGTAATTTACAAAGGCCCCTAATCATATTAAATGCCAAACAAACCCTACCCTAAATCCCCGTCCCCTCCACGTCTCTCCCCCCGAATCCCGTCTTCTTCCTTTCGTCTTCAACCAAAATCCTTTAGCGGCGAAAATGGGCGGCCAGCGGCGGTGCTTCCCCATATCCAAACTCAGCCGCCGCGCGGCCCTCTCCCCACCAAGCTCAGCCGCCGCGCGGCCATCGAAATCGATTCCTCAAAAGCCGCCCCCAAATCGATTCCCGTATTTCCCCCAAACCTCCGAAACTTGAACCAAAACAAATCAGTCGTCGTGGCGACGAAGGTCTCGAATTGACTGAACAGGGACAAAACCTCCTCCCCCGAACTTCCAGAATTCGTCCGGCCAATCTCCCTCTCCTTCAATTTCGACTGGACCGCAATGGTGGGGCTCGGCGAAACGGGCGACGACGTTTGCAGGTGAGGCGACTCCAACAGCGGCGATTGGGCGGCGGCGTTTGCAGGTGAGGCGACTCAACAGAGATGGTGAGTTTTTTGGGATTCGTTCAGGCTCGACCGATTTTTTGCGATGGTGGGGTTTTGGGGCGTTTGCAGGTGACTCCACTCGGCCAACACGTGGGACCACGGTGTAAGACACGCAGGCAGCTATTGCATTCATATATCTATAGTTTTTGCCTTAATTATGTGCGCCCTTCCGCTTCTGTTGGTTCATTCGGGCAGGCTCGTCTTTTCTTGTGGCTAAAGGGCTTGCAGAGGATAGTTTGTTGTGCAACAAAAGCTGCAAGATCGGAATCTGGGAGCGTTCGTCCTTGAAAACCTCAAATTGGGCTTTGGTTGGCCCATGTATCATAATGGTAGTTTGTTGCAAGATCAATCTTGTTGTTATACTAGTAAAATATATGGGAATATATTCTTTGCTTTCTTGAGCCTTCCAATTTGGTCTGGCTGGTGGTGATGATGATGTTGGGTGGTGGCGATTTGGATTTATCGGGGTTGATTCGGATGACTGCGATGGTGAAACTCGGCGGCAATGTTGGCCGATTTTTTTTTTCATTCAAAAAAAGCAGTGTTTAGTGTAGTTCAAACGCACCGTAACAATAAGCACTCCAAATATTGCACAGTGCAATTATGTCCAGATTCATTGTACTTTTTATACAGTATTGTAGTACTAAAATCAGTCATTTGCGATGCTATTACTATCCAGTTTTTTTAATTTAATTATATATTTTTTTTTACGTGTTAAAACATGTGATATGTATCTTAAATTGTAGATATTGAGAATGTGATTAATTTGATATATATTTCATTCAAAACGAATAAAAATTAAAAAAGTTATGATTTGTTGAATATTTGAGTTTTATTTCAAAATTTTGAATTTGCAGTCTATAGACGAAATTTGCGATACTTTTTGTATACAATCATAGTGTTTTTTTTCTTAATCTATTGTGCTTTATAAAGAATAATGTAGTGCTCTTAGTAAACGTTGATATATGTCCAAAATACTCTTTTTAATTAATTAATGTATTTGTTTAGATTATTACCATGTTGACATGTCATAATCTCAACCATCAAAATTATCCAATCTAATGGTCAAGATGAGTCCCTAGGTTCACATAATGACAGGTTCTCATTTGAACCCAACCCATATGTGTGTGTGTGTGTGTATATATATATATAATATTAAAAAATTAAGAATTTATTATAATAAAATAAAGTTCCACATCTAAAAAAATTAAAATTTTATTATTAATCACTTCTTTATTGTAATTTTTTAATTATTTTGAAGTACCCATAAATATTATTATAATTGAAAAAATCAATAATAGATATATAAATAAATTAAATATCACATCTTATGCAAAAAAAAATTATTATTTTTAATCAACTTGTTGTTGTGATTTTTTTAAACTATTTTGAAGTAATCATAAATTAATATGATAATTAAAAATATCAAGAATGTGTGTGTGTGTGTATAATATCACATAATCAAAAAAATTAAAATCTTATTATATATCCTAAAGGTCGGAGAAGAGTCAGATAAAAGGTTGGATAGAAAGCTGGATATATGGTCGAAATGCTATTCAAAATAGTAAATGATCGGATAGATGGTCAGACAAATGGTTGGATTAATGGTCGGAATCTTTATTTCGTATTTTTCTCTTTTATTGTATTTTTATTTCTTTTGTTGTGTGTCGCATTTTTATTTTTTCTCCCTTCTTTTCTTGTATTTATGTTTTCTTTTATAATATATCGTATCTTTAGTCACCTTGTTGTTATATATTTTTTTAATTATTTTGAAATAATTATAAATTAATATTATAATAAAAAAAATCAAGAATGTGTAATATGGCTTATTTTTAATCAACTTGTTGTTATGATTTTTTTAATTATTTTAAAATAATTAAAAAATTAAGAATATGTAATATGTCGCATTTTCAATCAACTCGTTGTTGTAATTTTTTTTTAATTATTTTGAAGTAATCATAAATTAATATTATAATAAAAATATCAAGAATTTGTGTGTATATGTGTGTATATATATAATATCACATTATCAAAAAAATTAAAATCTTATTATTTATCCAAAAGGTCAGAGAAGGGTCGGATAAAAGGTTGGATAGAAGGTCGGATATATGGTCGGAATACTATTCAAAATGGTAAATGGTTGGATAGATGGTCGGAAATCTTCTTTTGTATTTTTCTCTTTTGTTGTATCTTTTTGTTTTGTTGTGTGTGCATTTTTATTTTTTTCCCTCTTTTCTGGTATTTTCTTTTATAATATATCGTATTCTTAATCACCTTGTTGTTATAATCTTTTTAAATTATTTTGGAGTAATCATAAATTAATATTACAATAAAAACAATCAAGAATGTGTAATATGTCGAATTTTTAATAAACTTGGTGTTGTAATTTTTTTTAATTATTATGAAGTAATCATAAAAATTAATATTATAAATAGAAAAAATACATATGTGCGTGTGTGTGATTTTTATATTTATAAAATACTTAATTAGATTAATAGATAAATATAATTGTATTTGAATATATAATGTATAAATAAAAATTAATGAAAAATATGTGGTACACATAAAAAGTAAATTTGATCATAGAATGAATAAATGAGATAAAAAAATGTAGGAGAGGGAAATAAAAATGAGATAAAAAAATGTAGGAGAGGGTAATAAAATTTTGATGATTCGGTGAATAATTATGATAATATGACTTATTGGGAATGAAAAAGGGAGAAAGGGTGAGGTTGCTACTAAAGAAGCTCTTATTATAGGGAACTTTTACGGTGTTTTTACGGCACCATTCCTCACTTAGTGTGGTGCATTTACAACCATTAAATAAATTTTAAATTTTTTAATTAAGAGATCTATGATTATAAATGTAGGAGGGGATAGAGGTATGATACCTTTAAAGGTATTAAAGATACTGTAGAGTTTTCCCTCATTATAAACGACTTTTGTATTGCTGCAATGGCACTTGTCATTTCAGTTGTCAGGCTCTACCGCCATATAATTTTTTTTGATTATAAAACATACTGTGAAATTTAAAGTAGAATAAAGTTGTTTGTTGTTGATGATAAAATACACAAGTCCAACCTTTTTTGTGTGTGAAAACCCCTCCACCGCCATAATGCATATATATTTATATGAGTTTTTGATATAAAAAAATGTGACATTTAAAATTGAAAATAATAATACATTTACTGGAGTTGTACGGTATAAGTTGGAGAAAATGTATGTCTGGATTACATTGCATTGCTCACAGATATTTTGTAAAACTGCACATTTGTGTTCGTGTCAATTTATGAGGGCAAAATTATAAAATAGTCTCAATAATTGGGGTTGTGGTAATTTAATACTATTAAATATATTAAGTGGTAAATTTATTCAATAATTTATAAAAAGATAGCAATTCAATTCCAATTTCGCCGGAAAAAAGAAAACTCGCCGGATTCTTTCAATTTCCGGCGAAAAAATATTGACTTAGACTAATTTTGACCAAGTAAACGCTGATGTGTCAAAAAATAATAACAAAAATTAAAAAAATATTACAAAATTAGAAATTTATTTTAAAATTTTAAAATAATTTTAAAAAACTATTTAAATTACAAAATTTAACAAAAAGATGAAATATATATTATAAAATTTGAGATTATTTTTAAATAGCTAAAAATACTATTAAAATATAAACTGAAAATAAAATCTAGGAAAATATTTTAAAATCCAAAACTATTTTAAATATTAAGAAATATTATTTAAAGATAAATCAAAAAAATCTGCGTAAATATATTATAAAATTTGGAATTATTTGAAGTATGTGAAAACAATCAGTCTTACAAGATTCTCACGCTTCACCAAACCCGAAACAGATGTGACTATACTAAACCCATCACTCTTACAAGACCATCATATTTCTCCACATCTGATACAGATGTGACTACACCACACCCACTACTCTTACAAAATTCTCATACTTCTTCACGTCCGAAATAAATGTACACCACACCCACCACTCTTATAAAGCCGGTGACAACGTCGTCCTGCTTAGAGACGTCATTATCACTGGCGTGTCTATACAATATTTCAATTTTAACCAAAATATACCATTTTTTTCAATTTTAAATAAAATATATATTAATTATTTAATTTTTCCTAGGGATACTTAGTAAAAATATATATTATTTATTTATTCACAACTTTTATTTCATTCATCATCATAATAACTTAAAATATTGACAACTAACAATACTAAAAGGGTTTATTAAATAAATATTGTATTTTTTATTCAAAGTTGAAAAAATATTACAGAAAAAAATGAAAAAATAGGTCGGGATGCCACTCCGAGTGGCGTCTCGGACCAATTTAAAAAAAAAATTTTGGGGCAGAATTAAAAAAAAAATGGGGGAGCGGGACGCCACTCCGACTGGCGTCCCGAGGCCGAATTGAAAAAAAAGTAGGAGAGCGGGACGCCAGTCGGAGTGGGCGTCCCGGGGCGAAAATGAAAAAAAAAACGATGAGAGTGGGACGCCACTCCGACTGGCGTCCCGGGGCAAATTTGAAAAAAAAAAATCGGCCTTAAAAAACCCTAACTCCCTCACTCACGCCCACTTTCCTCCTCTCCTCTTTCCTCTCCTTCCCTTCTCTTCTTCCATTCCCAGCAGAGAGGCGCGGCTCCCCCTTCTCCATTCTTCAAGTTTTTTTTCAAGCTTCAATTCAAACAAGGTAAGTTTGAATTGACATTAATTAATTTATATGTTTTTTGAGTTTATGTTTCAATTCATGTTTTAGTTATTATTTGTATATATTAAATTGAGATATATGTGGATTTTAACTTGTGAATACTTTTTAATTTTTATTTGATTTTTTAATCATGTGTAGTTATGTGTTTAGTTAGTTGTTATGAAAATTAATAGCATGTGGTTGTGAAAAGATTATTAATTATTTTTTGTATATATTAAATTATGAAACTGACGAGAAATTCTTTCAGTTGGGGGGCAGCATACCAGATGAAAATCATTCTCAACATACCGAAGTTGAACGTGCCCCTACAACCCATAGACGAGTGGATAGAGGATCAGAACTATACAAGAACTTACCATTTTTCGATGCAGAGTACGGAGACACTCCTATTGATTCAATTATGTACCCCGAGGGGACTACTACTACGATAAAGCCGAAGGAGTATTGAGAATAGGCATGTTATTCAAAGATAAAAACATATGATGTGGGCCGTGAAAGATTACTCTGTGCGCGTCGCCAAGTGTGCGTATAGAGTGTTGGAGAGCAATCCAACGGTGTGGAAAGTTGTTTGTTTGTCGAAACCCCTTGAGGGGACTCATGTAGATATTCCGAACCCATTATTCAATGAATCACCCGACTGCGAATGGTATCTCCGCGCATGCTACCGTAAACGAAAAGGTGCTTGGGTAATCACAAGATTGGGTCCTGCGCATAGATATCTTGCATCTTTTACACGTCACGATCACTCTAATTTGTGTAAAAACATGATTGTCATGCTCATTACCACTCACGTCGAGAAAGATCCGTTATATGGTGCTTTGCGTGTACAGAGTGCTGTCGAACAAGAATATGGTTATAACGTGCCATATCACAAGGCATGGCAAGGTTTGAGTCGGGCTCGTGAAAATGTGTACGGGACGTGGGAGGAATCGGTCCAACATTTACCAAAATACATGGAGGCCCTGCAGACGTACAACCCAGGGACAGTGGTCGAGTGGCTACACAAATCTTCTGGAATAGCCGGTGTGCATATGTTAAAATTTGTATTCTGGGCATTTCGACCATGTATCAAGGCTTTCAGACATTGTCGCAAGGTGATCAATGTTGATGGAACCTTTTTGGTTGGAAAGTACAAGCACACGTTGTTGATCGCATGTGCTATTGACGCAAACCAGAAAGTCTTGCCACTAGCTTATGCAGTCGTTGATTCAGAGAGTTATAGTTCATGGCATTGGTTCCTTCACATGGTTGCAAAATATATCATTCGAGACATAGAAGGGGTTTGTCTTATATCTGACCGACATGCCGGACTACTTAGTGCACTAGAACAAGTTCCGGCATTCTCTTCTAACGTTTTTTGTTTGCGACATGTCTCTTCTAATTTCAATACGCATGCCAAGTTTATGAGATTGAAGGATATGTGTTTCCAAGTTGGAGCAGAACCAAGAGTTTCAGTCTTTCATAAAATAATGGAGCAGATTAAGGTGCTTGATCTGGATGGAATTGATAAAGAGCAAGTGGACACTGTCCCACGATGGCGGCAAACGGTGTGGCATTTTGATGACCAACATGTCCGAGTGTATCAATGGAGTTATGAAATCTGCTAGACGGCTCCCAACAACTACTATGGTTCGAATCACGTTTGCCCGAAGTATTCATAATTTTTCTGATCGCTTGAAAGATGCGACAAGAGTCCATAACATGCAACAATTCTGGCCTGATAAGATATATGACATATTTAGGTCAAGACAGCAGTTAGGGTCATCTTACCACATCACGGGATATAATTGGGCGGTGCAAACGGTAGAAGTTTCTGCACGGGTCGATGGGGCCGTTCGAGCCCGGAACTTTCGAGTGTCCTTGTCGAACGCAGAATGCTCTTGTGGTAGATGGGTGAGCAGTGGTATTCCGTGCTCTCATGCAATGAAAGTGTGCACCGAATTTAGAGTGGATCCTCGAGTTTACGTCAAAGATTACTATAGTACTGCTGCTTACCTACGTACATACTCTGCCGGGGTTTTTGAACCATTGCCTGACTCGGAGGATTGGAATGAGGCAAGTTTTGAATTGGTTCATGATCCGCACACGAGGAGGCAGCGAGCCGTTGGTCGAATCAGGGGCAGTAGGATACCCAACGAAATGGACCAACCACAAGCACGTGCAAGACAGCAATACCGTGCGCAGAATTTGGCTAGCTCATCACAAGGCGGTGGACATTCTAGTTCCGGGCGTAGATGTTAGATAGTTGTTGTAACTCGTTGGCACTATTTGATGTTTGTAATTCGTGGGGAGCTACAAGTAGTAGTTAATTGTTGTTGTATGAATTTATTGAGTAATATTCATCTTGATATTGAGTATTCATGTTGTAATTCGTATTAATGTCTGAATTAATAATTCATATTAATTTTTGTACTTCATGTTATTGCACGTTATTCACTATTTGATTGTTTAATTGTACTTATCATGCAGATGACATCACCGCTACTGAGCCAGCAGCATTTACATAGATCGAGGAGTGTGGCCGGTGGTCAGATGGATGACGTTCTGAGGGTGAAACGTGCAGTGCGTAATATTTTCTGGAATTTCAGTGTAGAGGATGGAGGTCTGCATCCCCGTGTTATGACAGTGCTACATCGCTGGGGCTTCTACGGGGTAGCACGATGTAGAGCGATTCCTAGGTTGGACTGTCATTTGATCACCGCATTAGTTGAGCGATGGCGCCGGGAGACGCATACCTTTCACCTGCCCATGGGATAAGGAGGATTGGGTTGAGTACATCTGGGAGCACGTAGGGATATATGTGGATCACGAGGAGGAGATCAAAGGTGAGAGTCGTCTGAAGCTCTCGACACTGAGTGATCATCTACGGGTAAACCAGCCAGGTGATGACACACCACAGCACGAGGTGGTGCAGTACGCTCGTGGCTTTGCACTTCTGCTACTAGGTTCGTTGTTGTTGCCCAGTACAATGAACGACCACGTTTCCTTACATTACCTGCGTCTTTTCGAGGATGATGACATAGCATCGGGAATTAGTTGGGGTAGTGCTGTGCTTGCTCATCTTTATAGAGAGTTGTGTTTGGCCGTGCAATCAAACAAGAAGACGATTAGTGGGCCGATGGAGTTGTTGCAAATTTGGGCTTGGTCCCGAATTTTATCTATTAGACCAGAGCCCACGGATCTTTCCTTTGATCTTGATGAGACCATTTACGATGCAGCCGATGACGTCACGCTGCCCGTACCGCCGTACGGTGCTAGTTATATTTGTTAACTGTAATATTTACCTACTCATCTGAAGGTTTGAGTCATTTCGTTTGCATAACTTAACTTGGATTATCACGCAGGTGGATTGCGGAATATAATCACACGCGTAGCTCTAGGAATTCGGTACGAGTATTTCGGGACTCACTCGGTCGGCTGAACGAGTTGGAGGTAGAGAACTAAAAGATTTTTACTTATATTAATTTTAAAATGGAATTCTATATTGATTTTTGAATTGTGCAGTGGACGTGGGAACCCTACGATATGGCTGCACCTAAAATACATGCACTGGGGGACAGATGCTTGAGTGAAAATTGGATGAGTGAGTGCCCACTGATTTGCTGGTCGATTGTCGAGATCCATTTTCCCAATCGAGTGACCCGACAATTCGGTAGACGTCAGAGGATACCAGAGAACAGCGTGGTTGATATCGAGGCTCTACATAGTGTATCACGAGCACACATGCACCACGTCCGGTGGACTGTACATCATCATGCATGGATTCAAGCATGGGAATCACGAGAGACAACGAGGATACAAGGTACTCGGGTAGATAGAGATGCGGGTACAGTGAGCGGATATCGCAAATGGTATCGGGATAATTCACGCCGTCTCATCTCTCGTTTGGAGAGACATGCACAGGGAGGTTTTCAGCCATCAGACGTCCGCGTTCACGATGCCATTGTAATATATCTTTTTCACTTTTCTCGCATAATTAGCATTTCTTTAGTTATTAGATTTGATGTTCGTCTTTCGGTGTTCTGTAGGGTACTTAGAGTCAACGACTCGATCGTGTTACGTTAGATGTTCGAGACGACGATTTTGACTCTTATCGTCGTATGCACGATGTGGTAGAGTCAGTTGCCGATGAGATGAGGCAACGGCTCCGTATTCGTGGGGAACTACATGAGGATGCTTCAGATGAGCGCACGGGAGGCGCGTCTAGTAGTGGAAGAAGGAGGAGCGTATCAATTCGCGGAAGGAGGAGTGTATCTCACGACGCTCTAGATGAGTATACAGCACCCGCGTCTGGAGTGGAGGACGCGGCATACATATTGGTCAGTCATCCTATAACGTGGAAGGTGATTACGTGCCGACCTTTGGAACACCCGCAGAGCAGTTTTATACTCCTTCATATGTTGGGCACTCGTTCACCAATCTTCTTCATACTGAATATCCGATTCTGAACCCCGGCTTCGCACCTGCACATGACATGGGCATTTCGCGGCCACAGTTCCAAACCACACCCATTCCCATGTCGATTCCCAACGAAACTGCTAATCGTGCACATCAAAGTTTTGGTTTATATATGGATGAGGTTAAAAAAAAAAAAAATGGGGGGGAACGGGACGTCACTCTGACTGGCGTCCCGAGGCTGAATTGAAAAAAAAAAGAAAAAAGTAGGAGAGCGGGACGCCAGGGCGAAAATGAAAAAAAAAAAAAAAAACCCGATGAGAGTGGGACGCCACTCCGACTGGCGCGGGACAAATTTGAAAAAAAAAATCGGCCTTAAAAAACCCTAACTCCTTCACAACACATATTATTTATTTAATTATATTATTTATTTTAATGATTATATATTTTTATAATTTGTAAAATTCTTTTAGATTAGGTAAAATAAATAAACATATCATAATATGTTCTA
>BMAC01000510.1:673948-696026 GCA_014905375.1 Phtheirospermum japonicum
TAGAACATATTATGATATGTTTATTTATTTTACCTAATCTAAAAGAATTTTACAAATTATAAAAATATATAATCATTAAAATAAATAATATAATTAAATAAATAATATGTGTTGTGAAGGAGTTAGGGTTTTTTAAGGCCGATTTTTTTTTTTCAAATTTGTCCCGCGCCAGTCGGAGTGGCGTCCCACTCTCATCGGGTTTTTTTTTTTTTTTTTCATTTTCGCCCTGGCGTCCCGCTCTCCTACTTTTTTCTTTTTTTTTTCAATTCAGCCTCGGGACGCCAGTCAGAGTGACGTCCCGTTCCCCCCCATTTTTTTTTTTTTTAATTCTGCCCCGAAACTTTCTTTTTTTAAATTGGTACGAGACGCCACTCCGAGTGGCATCCCGCAATTTTCCACAGGTGAGACGCCACTCGGAGTGGCATCCCAACCTATTTTTTCAATTTTTTTTTTAATGTTTTTTCAATTTTGAATAAAAAATATAATATTTATTTAATAAACCATACTTAAAAACTATTATTTCAACTTTAACATGAATCGAAAAAGAAATATTTATTGAGAGCCGTATAATCAAGCAAGAGCAGTAAAGATCTGTTTTGCAACACATTATTTTCAACTATCATCATTAACATTCTGACATCATATTTCACTATTACTCGGTACTTTTTCATCATTCAATCACTAATCACATCAATATAATTATTTTATTAATAAAGTTATCAAATCAACTTCAATGGCATTTACCCCCAATATATAACTGTCTTCGTAATTTAATATACAGGCTATTTTTTGACACAATTCGTTATACAAATTATGTACAATTCGCAATTTATCTTTTAAATCAATTTTTTTTATAATTTTATAGTCAAATTAAATGACGTGTCACAATCGAATTGTGCTGATTTATGGGACAAATTACAAATCGCGACATAATTCGTATAAAAACTTATCACAAATAGAAGTTTATACAGTAAAATGTCAATATTATATTACAGAATATAAATTAAGCATAAGAAATTAATTTGTAATTAATTTTTGAACATTAAAACAAACAAGTATATGCGGAGAGCTCAAACACATCTAAATAACGTTTTCAAAAGATTATTGAGATACTAAAAGATAATTAGATTTTTTGTTAATCGTGATTAAGAGATATTTGGCTAACCTTATAAGTGTTTTAAAACAGATTATAAGTTTGGGAGTTTATAAGCTTTTTATAAGTATTTCGTATTTTTTTATTATAAAAGTACATAAAAACTCCTAAAATAAGATGATAGAAGCTCATAAATTATTTTTAAAAAAGTAGAGGAACTTCAACTTAGTGTTCGGCTAATCTTATTTAATAAAGTTTATAAGCGCATACATCATGTAAGATGTTTTTAGAACTAATCAGATATTGAATATAATTTTGAAAACAAGATGTGGAAGAATTTGAATAAATTAAGATAAATAGCTTATAAAATTAATAATTATATATTTTTAATTAAATAATTAAAGATAAATAATAAATTAAAAATAAGTTTTTCTTTTTAAAATAAGTTGGATTTCGTGTGAAACTTCAAAAACTCCCCGAATAAGATGTAAGCTCTTAACAACTTATTTTGAGAGCTTATAAGCTCTTTTTATAAAACAAATTATGAAACATTTATAGAGAGATTATAAGCTTTCCAATATCTTATAAGCTGTTTTAAAAAAAACTTATAAGCTTAATCAAAGAAGAGCTTATTTTTAATTTTCTTATTTAACTTTGATCATTTAATTACAATAATATCATTACTAACATACAAACTATTTCATCTTATTTTATCTAAGCACTTCAACATCTTATTTTCAAAATAAGATTCAATATCTTATAAGTTTTAAAAAAAGAGTTTATAAACTCTTTCAAATAAGTTTAGGTAAACGCTCTCTAGGGCTAAATTCGAAGGATTGTAATAGTAATTATCCCCAAATTCAATTTCATGCACCTATCTTAAAAACAAAGAGACCAGGCATTGTAAGAGGATAACTCCAGGTCCCTCTCCACATTATTGAACATTTGAAGAACATGTTTTGTAGGAATAATTACAGAAACTACCCCTAAGGTTTAGCATATTACCACATAACAATCCTATCCTTTTAAAATTATAATTATCCCCTTGAGGGAGCAAAATTGTAACCCTAAAAAAGATGGGGGCCTTCTAAAAATAAAAAATGTGGCCCTTCTACAATTCAGCTAAACCTCAGGGGTAGTTTTTGTAATAAACCCTATTCTGTATCATATACTATGAAAAGGGGAGAAAAGAGGCTGTCTGAAAGACTTAATGGCACACTAAAGCAACAACAAAACTCAAGCAATGTACTTTCAGTTATATCAACACCATCACCAAAAAGAGCTGCAATGTTTTGTTTTTCCCTATTTCAGCTCCAAAAGAGATTAAAGCAATGACTAACTATACCAATTCACCTTTCCACCAGTTAGTGATATCTATATTACCTCTACAAAAACAGGAAATTCAATGTAACACATCGTCAGTGTGGCCTTTGTGTCCATCCCTTGTTACATCATGTAAATGAGATACAAAACAAAAAACACACTAGAACCTGATCTTACACAGAATTTCCGACAAAAACTTGTTTCAGAGCAAATTGGGAAATTCCGGGCTATCCAAGAACTTGCGAAGATCCTGCATGGCCTTCAATGGGTCCTTCTCAGCCAGGTCACGCAAATCCACGTAGAAAGTATCACTGTAAGGAACAAGGTACGCTAAAAGAATCACCGTCTTCAGTAGGTCCAGCTCAGCAGAGCCAAGTATATCAGGCTTCAAAGCAAGACTGCCATTGAAATAAAGGAAAAAAAGAATAAAAGATTAATAACAATCTCAAAATCTCAAAGAGAAACTGTGGATTTTATATTTATTTGGATTTAATAATGTTGCTCACCTTAAAGCCTTCTTAATTTCCATATTTTTTGGATCAAGCATAGAAGCCTTTCTAAATGATGCGCACGCCTTGSTATAGTTCTTCACAATTAAAAGAAAAAATAGCAACCGTCAAATCTTAACTTTCTAAATCACAATTTTCTAATTTAAAAAAGTTTGGAGGCCAAAAAAATATTTAGCATACTTTACGGAGCATCCATGCAGCACCTGCCCTGTAGTGAGCCTTGTSMCAATCGGGTTTCAGCATAACACTAGCCTCGGCATCATGCAAAGCGAAATTAGGTTCATTCAAATTCGCCCAACATATACTGCGATTCGATAGCAATTTTGCACTGTTCGGTTGAAGATAAATTGCCTACAACGCAAATGTGAATCATAATCAACTGATATGAAGATGTAACTATGAAAAATCAATCCTTGCGAAAACTCAACCACAAAGCATTAGGCAAGAAGAGCAAATTACCCCGCWGAACCTCACTASAGCTTCCGAGTAATCCTTTCTATTCGCTGCATTTTTGCCCATCTCATCAAGTACCCGAATGATGMCATCTCGACTTTCCTTTCTCTGATAGTAATGTGGCAATGTGATTAGACAACAACAAAACTAATAATAATAGTAATGAGATAAAATAAATATAAGATGTTCAGACCTGTGTCTTGGCACTTTCAGAGTGAAAATGATTTTCAATCCCATGAATGCTCCAATCGGGATAACGCGAAAGGCTCTTGGTCACTGGGAACAAAATGGTAAGCCCCTCAGTGTTACCCACTTCGGCAGCATACTCTATGGGTAACAGAAGCTCCTGAAATAAAATAAAGTAAAATAAAATACAAGATATAAAACTCGGTGAGAACATACTAAAACAAGAAAGACAAAAGCAGAAACTAACAGTTGTAGGTGAGTTTGGATCAGCTCCAGCTAACAGCAAGGACCTAAGAATTTGCGAGTCATTTTCCTTGGCTGCAGCTGCCAGAGGACTTAACCCGCGTGAATGTTTGTTCGGATCAGCCCCAAGCTGAACGGAAAAAAAAAAAAAAAACGAACGAAACAAACATCAAAATCCATCAACAAATTAAAGTGACGATATTCTATAATCTTCGCGTACCCTCAGCAGCAGCTCCAGTACTTCATACGAGCGGCAGTGAATCGCACCCATAAGAGGGGAAACGGAAAGCGGAGAAACAGCATTTCGCTGCAAAAATTAAACCAACCACCCAATCAAATATCAAATGATTTTTACAAATAATTTCGAAAGGTATATGCGGATAATGGTCGGGTTTGCTTACATCAGCGCCACGGCTTAACAGAAACCGAACAGACTCGACGTTTGCACGTGACGCTGCACATTGCAGCGGTGTGCCCCGCACCGAATGCGCCTCTATATCAGCACCATTCAGCAGCAACAACTGCATCATCTCTTCGTTTCCTGTCAACAACAGAACCAATTCATAATAATCGACAAAAATATTTTCCAAAAAAAATATATAATAATCGAAAAAAGAGAAAACCATTATCAGCGGCAATGTGCAAGCAAGTGGTCCCCTGATAACCGCTCATTCTAACATCAGCGCCTTGGGTTATGAAATATTTGACGGCTCTAAATTGCCCCTTGCGAGCAGCTAATAGCAGGGGACTTTCCCCTGAAGCAGCAATATATATAAAATTAAAATCAACTAAATATTGTCATTGAATTTGGGCAACACACACACAAAAGACGAATCGTACCACTATCGGTTTTGAGATCAATTTTGAGTTTCACATCCTCAATCAAAAAACTGCATATCCGAATATGTCCCCTCTCAGCAGCAATGTGCAGACAGTTTAACCCTTCGAGCTCTGCAACAAACTCACATTTCCGACGAAAGGCCTCGTTACCACCAGCTTTATCTCTCAATTCTGCGATCATCAACACCAATTTTAATTTTAATCAATAAAAATAAAATAATAACGAAGTTTAAAATTAAAAAAAATAGAGAATTAGGAGATTTTACTCTGAAGAAGTTCCAGGTCATCTGTTTTAGCAGCCGCGAGAATCTGATCATCTGCCATGGCATGAAAATGAAAATGAGCTCTAGAAATATGAAATACATGCGTATTTACGATTTTGACGAAGAACATGGAAAATCTAAAAAAAAATACATATAAATGTTTTCATGCATCTGGAAATACATGGGGAAAAAAACTCAAAAGTGAGAAAAATGAAAACGGTAAACAAACATGAACAGACCGTCACAAGGAGTAGGATAAAAAATCATGGCTGTGTTGAGTTTTCAGAGTAGTTTTGAAAATATGAAAGTGAAAGAGAAGCTGAAGAACCAAACCATGTTTATCATATAGAGTACGGACTAGCAAGACCCTGTTTGCTTAGCAAATATTTTGTTTCATATTTTGCACGGGTTTCAACGTACAGATTATAGCTTAGACAAACGAGGTCTAAGAAAAGTGACTTTTGGTGTAATTCTGCTTGAAGTTTTTTAAATTAATTTTAGACCCACTTTTACACCGATAGTTTTTCAAAAAAAGATGTGCCTCCAAAAGTTTTTTCGTGTTTCAGATAAAACCGAGAAAATACTCGTCATGCTTTAAAATGAGCAAATATCTTTTTTCTTTCTAAGTTAGTTTTTCACCTATTTATTTCGTTTCATTGTATATATATATATATATATATGTTCATAATTGATCATATCGCTAATATTAAAAAAATAATTAATAATATAATTATAGATATCAAATAATTATAATATTTTTTATTTAATAAATTAATACGAAATAATAAATATAAGAATAAAATTAATAAAATAATATTTAATTATTATTAAAAAGAAAAAAATAACATTAATTTTTTTATAAATATATAAATGTACAATATAAAATGAGATATGAGAAATTTTAAAATTCAACAAATAGAGCGAAAACAAAAGGATATATTTTTGAACGGAATTTATAAGTAACACTCTTAATTTTATTTTATTTTTACTCACAGTGATGTTTATTTTATGAGGCGGGAAAATGAGTAGGGGTATAAGGTTGAGCCACGATCTAGTGCTGGCACAAATTGTCATTTTTAGTTGTCAGTTAATTATGACTATAATACACACTTCAACCTTTTTCGTGTGCGCAAGTAGTAAAAACCATCCTGCTGTCATTGGGCTCGATGATTAAAACGACATAATATCACGGTATGAATATGATGATATAAAAATAAGACCGTAAAAGTATTGATACAATAAGGTATGACACGACACGACATTAAATTAAATATTATAATATAATATTCTAAAATTAATTAAATTTATACTAATTATTATATTTATAATTAAATAAAATACAAAATAAGAAAATTTAATAATACAACACGAAAACATCATAATAATCCGATTTGCTACCCTTGATCGCCATCTATAGTTTTTTGATCTATAAAATAAATTGTGACATTTAAACTTGGAATTAGAAAAGTAGTAATTTGCTAATTGAATGGAACGAATAAGGGGCGGGGGGATGTTTGTCAAGAAAATATATAAATTCTATTGTTTACAAATAACATAGCTCAATTTGTGATTCATGTGATATCTATATTTGCAAATCTCCCAACATATTTTGAATTATTTCAGTCCATGAAGGATCGCGGGTCATATTTATACTATACCCTCGGTCTCATTCTATATGTAGTAAATAATTATTTCATAAAAATTAAAAAAATTGATTGAGGTTATAATTATAAATATTAAATGATCATAATATCATATTATTTAAAATAATTAAAATTATAAAATAATAAAAATAGGAATATTTAATATTTACTGAAAATATAAAAAAATAACAATAATTTTCTTTTAAAAATATAATATGACAAATAAAATAAAATATAAAAATTTATAAATTGTGACAAATAGAACGAGACTGAAAAAATATATTTTTTGTAATGGTTCATTTTTATAATTTAGTTTATTGGGTTTTGAAATTGAGCAAAACAAAGGAAAAATACATGAATTAATTGCTTGTCAGATTTATTTTATTGATAATGTAAAAATAAATAAATAAAATATATTATTCATCACATTCACAAATTTTATTATCTCTGCCATCAGTGATAATATTTCAAAATATTTTAACAAGCAATACTGAAAAATTCAACTTTCATCATTGCAATTTGTATTAACAATAAGAATTCACAAGCAATAGTAATGAAATTGTGTTTCATGACACATTATTTCAACTATAATCATTACATTATCACATCATATTTTATCTTATACTTTTTACATCCATCAATCACTAATCACATCAGTGTAATAATTTATTAATAAAGTCATTCTTCTATCTCTTAAATATCATTTTCTCACTCATTTGAATTTCTATTTATATTGTAAACTCACCTCTTCTACTGTCACATCAATTTTATTTATATTAATAATTAGGGGTGGATATTCTTATTTATGCATTTATAGTTTTTTTTCTTTTATTTAAAATATTTTTTAAAAAAATATGTTCTAAAATATACAATTTTCTCCTATTTTTAATTTTTCAACAAAAATATGGTCGAATAAGTTGTGTGCGCCACACAAAAAAAATAATATTAGGGTTTCGTAAGTCTTGTCATCATCGCTTCGAGGTGAAATTTTGCGTGGCGATTTGAAAAAATAAGGGAAATCCAACAAAATCGACGGTGGCCGGAACATAGTAATGGAAAGTGGTGAACATGTATGCAACATCGTAATTGAGGTTGTAGGTTGAGATGTTTTATCGGCAGCGTTTCGGGCATAAATTTTGAGTGGTAGCTCAAAAAACCCGAGTAGAATCCAACGAAATCAACGACGGCCAAAGTCGAGCAACAGAATCAGATTAAACGGAGCACCCTCTCAGTTTTTTGATTTTTCCTAGGAACTCCAACCATAATGACGATGTTGCACACATGTTTTACTTTCCGATATTCTGTTTCAACCGTCGTCGATTGCGCTAAATTTCTCTCATATTTTGAAGTGTCACGCAAAATTTCAGTCCGAATCGACACTGATTAAACCTCAATACCAACTTCGCAGTTGAGCACACAACTTTTCCAAACACTTCCTTACGGACAATTGAAAGTAGGAACAATTTGTCAAAACGTATATTTCAGGAGGCATTTTAATATATATATATATATATATATATATATATATATATATATATATATATATAAGGAAAGAGAAATAATCATCATAGATTTATGGCAAAAAAAATCTATTAATTAGTATGTTTTCTACTTGGTATACAATGCACTTTTAATATTTTTCACATTTTCAAAATCAGTTGACAAAACATTATGAATCTATTTTCGAAGTCGGTTGGTATTTTTTACCCACGACGTATTAGCAATGTCAAGTTTGTCATAGAGTTGGTAATAAATACCACATCATTTTCGAATACGGTTTACTCCGTTTTTTTTTTTAACTCAAAAATTAAATTCAACCAACAACTTCTTACATCTAATCTCTATCATATACTATCAACTAATAATAATATTGCGAAATGCAGTATTATTTTACAACATTACTCACTTTTCAAACATTATTTGACATTTACAATATAATAATACATTATCATTCACTTTCAACCATGATTTGACATATACAGTATAAATGAATGATTCTTAATCCTATGACAAATAATAATTTTTACTATTTATAAAACTCTAAATACGTCAAAGTTCTTAAAACTATAATTAAAAATTCAAAAGTATGTTAGTCCAAACAGGCTCTATGATCACCATTATTCACGTTCCATGACTCATTCAACGCTTCAATCCTCACCTGGGGCGGCCCTACGGGTGGTTGGGTGAGTGACCGCCCAAAACTCTAGGTTTTATATATATAATTAATATTCTTCCCCTTAAAAAAAATCTTTATTATTAATATTTTATTTAATCTATGTAATACTATTATTTATTCCCCATTTCTCATTTCATATCATGTTTTAGAGTTACATAAAATCCCCACAATGTATAGGCTTTGGGAATTAAATAAATTTTCATCTTTGAAAAATATAGAGAATAATATTTTGTATCAACCACAATTTATGCTAAATAAAATACGTTCGATATTAAAGTTGATCATGTATTTTTGAAAGTACGTCGAATTTCTAGAATTTGACAATTAGATGAGATGCTATTATTCAAAGAGATTCACTAATAATTGAACAACACTTATGAAATTTCTCATAAAAAAAATGATGTTTTCATGTTGACTTTCTTATCTATTTCTAACATTACAATATTGATCGAAGGTCCTCACCATAATTTATGCTAAAAAAAAGGGAAAATTGCTTTTTTGATCCATTATGTTGTCCACTTTCCAATTTAGGACCAAGATATTGTCCACTATCAAAACACATACACGAAGTTGGCAAATCATCAAAAAAGGTACAAAATTATCCCGATCGGGCTTTTTTGCTGACGTGGCGTGATTCAATAATTTCTTATCATTTTTCTTTATTTTTAAACATTAATTGAACAAAAACATCTGAGAAAGAAATCAATTTTGGTCAATTATATTGACCACATTCAAAAAACGTACGTGACATTGACCATCATTAAATCACATCTGCTAAGTTGGTCAATTCATAAAAAATGGTCCAAAAATATTTTTTTATATTTTTTAAATAAAAAATATATATTTTTAATATATATTAGATATGTAAATTAATTTATAAATAATTATATTATATTTATAAATGTAGATTATATTTATGAATAATGATATTATAAATACATAATATTATATTTATAATTATTCATAAATAATTATAAATGCATATTATTAAAAAAATATTATTAATTATAAATATATATTATATACAAATAATGATATATAATTGTTACAAATATATAATTCTTATTAGTAAGATTTTAATTAATAAAAAATTAATAAAATTAATAAATATAAAAATATAAATTATATATATAATATTTATTATAATATTATGCATTTAAATATCATTATTTATAAATATAATCTACATTTATAAATATAATATAATTATTTATAAATATAATTTATAAATTAATTTACATGTCTAATATATATTAAATATGTATTTATAATTATTTATGAATAGTTATATTTATAATATATATATAATATTTATTATAATATTATGTATTTATAATTAATAATATGTTTGAATAATATGTATTTATAATTATTTATGAATAATATATATTATAATTATATTTATAATATATATATAATATTTATTATAATATTATGTATTTATAATTAATAATATATTTTTTGAATAATATGTATTTATAATTATTTATGAATAATTATATTTATAATATATATATAATATTTATTATAATATTATGTATTTATAATATCATTATTCATAAATATAATCTAAATTATAAATATAATATATTATTTATAAATTAATTTACATATCTAATATATATTAAATATATATTTTTTATTTACAAAATATAAAAAATATTTTTGAACCATTTTTGATGAACTAACCAACTTAGCAGATGTGGTTTGATGATGGTCAATGTCACGTACGTTTTTTGGAATGTGATCAATATAATGGGCCAAAATTGATTTTTTTCTCAGGTTTTTTTGTTCAATTAATGTTTAAAAATAAAAAAAAAATTATAAGAAATTATTGAATCACGCCACGTCAGCAAAAAAGTCTGATCGGGATAATTTTATACCTTTTTTGATGATTTTCCCAACTTTGTATATGTTTTTGATAGTGGACAATATCTTGATTATAAATTGGAAAATGAATAATATAATGACAAAAAAACAATTTTCCCCTAAAAAAAAACACTTTAGATATTGAAGTTGATCATATATTTTTCTAAATACGTCTAGAAAAAGATAATTAGATGAGATTCTATTATTCAAAAAGAGTCACTAACAACTGAACAACACTTTAATAAGAATGATTATTAAAAAAAAAAAAAACAGATGCGTTCCCATATCAATTTTCTAATCTATTTCTAAATTACAATATTACAAGAAATTCCACATGTGCATGCATATAAACAAATAAAGTTTAGAGATCTGTTGAGATCGATTTTAGATTGATCGGTGTTTTTCCAATGATCGTGTCTATCAAATTTCATTAACTATTATTATGATTGTAGCATTAAGTAATCCATTCTTCTAAATATTAAAACTGTTAGTTTTATTTTAGATTCACAATGAATAAAAAGATATTAAATGTATTGGTAATCCTACTTAGTGAAAATAAAGTATTGGAAAATAAAATATTTTGACATTATAATATATTTTTATGTAATTTATACAATCATATTATAGTTTATTTTGAATATGATTTTCAATTAACTAATTCTATACATATATTTAAATTTTCGAGTTAATACAAGAGATCTCATATTTTATTTTTCACCATATCTTATGACTGCTCTGATCCTCACAATTAAAAAATGCATGTGTTTATTATATATTAAGTGACATGTCAATAATTTACTTGGGGCATTTCCATAAACAAATAGTCGAGCCAACTAGACCATTAAAAAAAAAAAAAAAGTCGAGCCAACTAGAGGTGAGCATTTTAAAGTTTTTAATTTGGATTGATTATCAGGTCCCACGTGAATATATCGAAAATAGTGATAACTAGTGGGCTTTTTTTAGTTAAATCAAATCTTAAATAAGTGTTAGTTGCAAAATAAATTGATCTTAAAATTTATATCCTGTTGAAGGAAAAATATAATTAGTGTGCCTTCGTCAATAAGTAATTGTACTGATAAAGGATAGTTTAGGTATTTATTATCTTATGTATTATGGAAACATGTACTTTGATATCTTATATAAATGGAGAGTCTTTGATGAATAAGAGAACCCTAATTTCTATCGTCTCTCTTTTATGTTTTCTTCTTATACTTTTACTTTTACACGTTATCAGCACGAAACTCTAACCTATTGAGAATGATCGAGAAAAAGCCTCCATAACATACACACTCCATACCTTATACACAATTTTCGTGGGTCAAGTTTCTAACTGCATTATATGTTTGAAAAATTGGTTTCTCGAGTTTCAACTGTGGATCGCTCTCAAAATTTTACAGAAACTTCAAAACCTCTCGAATTACATTCTGAACGGTGGAGATTGTATTCGGAGTTACGGGGAAATATATATAAAATTTCGAATAGAGAAGATTTTATTTTCGTAAATTTCTGTGCAGCGATGTTCAAAATACGATTGCGCACAATAGAACCGTTGAATCAAGTCAAATTTCGGATATATTGTTCCAAATATATACAGGTTTAATATGGATGGTGGAGATTCGAATATGAAGCCTTAATCATATAATGAATTTTGAACAGAGCTGATCTTGTTTCTCGAAACTATCTGCACAACTTATTTTAGAAATTCAATTACGCACAATCTAACCGTTGGATGAAGCTGAATTTTGGATATGTTATTCAAAACACGTATAGGATGAATTGGAACAGTGGATATCGGGTTTGAAAGTATCTGTTATCAGAAATCAGACAAGCCTATTGAAAAACAAATTTAGGAAAGAATCGTGATTTTCCTTCAAGGTAATTCGAATTACCCTATTATTTATTATTTATTAAATGCAGCTAATAAATATTTGGCAATATGAATATATGTCATGGTTTGTATTGTTGTGCAAAGCATGTATATGTATATGTGCCACGTATGATTATATGCATGTGATGTATTGACAAATATGAAGTTTTGCAATACTTTAATAATATTCATAGGGTACATAATATATTAGTATTCATGCTCTTATATGATTTCAAATTTAGAAATCATAAATAAAGTTATTTACATGTATGTTGTAATTCTATTCAAGCTAATTTATAAGCAACTTTCAATATGTATCATTGATTGTACATTTGCATATTTTCATGATAATGAAAGTTCATGAACGATACAAAATTGTATAAATAAGTCTTGTGATAAAGTATATTCACATGATATCAAAGAAATATTATGACATACTTCAAATTCATTATCTAAAGAAATTGATTAAACTAACTCAATCTAAATACAAATTAATATACTCAAAAGAAATTGAGTACTACCATCATTAGTTTGATGTGGAAACTAAAAGAACTATAATTCCACATTAATATCATCCAAACCCCTAATTGACAAAGAATCGTCAAACTTAGTCAAAGTCAATTCTCTAATGAACTTGAGAATTCGTTGACCCCAAATCTTATGTTGGAAGTATATTTAGTTACAAACTTTCAATGAACTTTTAAATGTGCTCCAAATGAGTATTTTGAGAATTTTATTCACTACTTCCAAGTCTAAGAATTCAGTGAAAAGAAATTTATTTGTTTTCTAAAAAGGGTTAATGACTTTGATATGTCGCGACTAAAACATGTCTTACCATATGTGAAAAAGAAAGTCATTTTAAATGACAACAAGTATTGAGAGATACGATCCCACTCTATTATTTTCACTTGAGTAAACATACTAATGCACTTGTATAATATTAATTATGATAGTAAGTCATCGAGAGACATGAAATTTTTCTTCATAATACCAATGTTAGCCCTCCAAATAAAGAAATTTTGTGAGGCTAACTAGGATCAATATGAATGAAATAACCTCAAAGTAAAGGGGAAGAGGCATGTTGATCCATACCTATGTGGCAAGAATGAACCACAAGTATGTAAGAGTTCGTGATATTTATTGGTCGTGGTAGAAGTCATGGATGTTCTCCCAATAACCTTGCTTGGTCAATGGATATCCTCTATCTTGATTGATGAAATTTGTTTGTTTCTTACTTTACAAAAGAACTTGTGAAAGTATGATCAAACATTCATATTAGACTACTGTATTTGGTCTTTAGGTTTATTTTGAGTTAAATTTATGTGATGTGCCATATTTTAAAGTAATTATTATTTTATTGGGCTTATTAGTAATATTTGGATTTCATTCCAAAGCATTGAATGTACTTGAGTTTATTTACCACGCATTCACATACAAGGTTCATGAGTAAACTAAGATATAACGTAACATATCTAGCAAATAATATAAAACATTAGAATGAAAAGTATTTCATTCAAATATCTCTGAAAAATGTGAGAATTTGTCGAGGAATAAAAAATTATTCACAGAATTATATTCTATGTGACAAAGTCTTGATGCCTAGTGGCACATTGATTAACGTCATAAAAGCTCAGTATGGACCAAGAGCGAAACGAACCTTGTTAAGTTTGATGATATTCATATTGATGATTATCATTAAGAATTACATTATGAGAATGGAATTATACCTTTAATTTACGTGGAAGAAAGCACGTTTTAGAGTCAATCTAGTATTACTTTACTGTTTTTTGATTATTGAATCATAAGATATGACCAACGAAGAACTGTTGGATATTGACTCATTCAAGTTTTGACACGACTGGTATGGATTCTTTGGTCATCGTGATATGATGGTCCATATTATAAGAAATTAACATGGACATCATTTTTTCGGAGTGAAACACAAAATGAGATAGAAATTTGATGCAAAGTATAGTGCCGAACTAATGTTGTTCTATTACAGCTGATGCATTCTAAAGTACTCGAAGCACTACATACATTCATATCTCAAAGACACATCACTCATTTTTTCAAAACTTGTTCATTAGCAAAATTGTATGATTGAGACCTGCATTTGCTAAAGATACAAAGTATAATATTTGATTCTTATAATTGATAATTGGTGATACATGTGGACATGACCATTCACAATACGGATCATTCAAGTATTTTTTTGGTCCATGCTTCGGCACGTATTGTCCATAAAAGTATTGCATTTGCAAAAATTCTAGCACATTCAATATGATTGAGGACTCAACACCCTTATAAAGCACCCAAATTCATAATGCTAGAGGATTTACATAAAAAGTACTATTGCATTTTAATAAAGATCGATGTACTGGATCTTGTACCCTAATGTGCATATATAATAAGGTCTCAAAGAAGACACCATCATAAGGAATATAGATGGTAACTAAGACAATATCTATGCGCACTCATTTGTCTTCGCATAGGGTTATGCAATATTGCACGCAACTCTTACTTATTCATTTATGAACCCCTGCTAAGCAAATATTTTGCGTACCAGTTGGTAACTGGATATAAGTTTGATAATTCATATCTACGCAAATTTGATTAAGCAGTATATGTACCTATTGCGCCCCCACAGCGCATTAAATGGGTTTCAAAGACGATTAAGTATTTATGTTGGATATGAATCTCCAACAATCATCTGCTATTTGAAACCTTTGACAGACGATCTCTTTATCGCTAAATTATCGAATTTGTCACTCTAATGAGACAGTATTCCCGTCGTTAGGGGGAGACAAGAAAAATATTTTCTAATGGAACGACAGTAATAGTTTCATACTATGTCTCATTATGATCCCCGCATTTCACAATGTAACGTGAAAGAAAAGTAAAGTGAACAATTGATCTGAAAAAGTATAGAAAACTCAATTTTCAAAATGACGAGATAATATATATACAAGCTGCAAATGTGTCTGCAAGGTTAAAAGTCCCCATAAAGGGTACAATATCGCAAATTAAGACATTGCAACCATACTTAGTGGATGTGTGGTTGGGGTCGTGACTCCTAAAAGGAACAGGGGGAGGTCACTTGGTTCTATCAATACTCGCCAAATGAATAAGAGGGCATGTATGGCACAACTTCAATTGATCATCAATGAAGATAATAACTCTCATGAGATTATCTCTGATTATACTTATGTCCATGAATCATTACTGGAGGACGCTCCGAAGTTTAATATGATTCCAGAGAATAAAGAAATCTCAATGTACAATGAGAGTTTATATAAGTTTATGGAAAGACTTTTCATACACATTGATGATATATACATTGTTGCTCAAAGAATCATAGAGTACAATGGTATCGAACCACACTCTATTGAAATATCATTGTAGAGCAAATTGACCTAAATGTAAAGAATCAATCAGGTAGAACTAATTCACTGACAATAAGGTAGGTATTTGGTTTGGTAGTGCTAACCTCACCAAGTGTAAAGTCTGTAGGACATAAACAAAGATTTGTCAGAAAGCGTAATGAGAAAAATAAATTCATGAGATGCAAATCTATACTTGAAGGACAAAGTTTCTCAAAACACCATGGAACTGACTATGGGGATATGTACTCCCCCATGATAAATGTTATAATTCCAAAGAATTGAGAATGCAGCTTATACCTGTGGTTACATCATATCTCTATGGAGATCATGATTTAGAGATATATACGAAAGTGCTTGCTGGCCTTTCATTGCCAATGCAAGTGACTCTAAGCCACAGAGTGCATTTGCAATAAAATCAAAAAACTCACTTTATGGATTGAAACAATTCAGACAGATGTGGTATAACCATTCAAGTGACCACTTGATTGAGAAAAAAAATAATCTACGCCCTTGCGTATTTATAAAGAAAATAAGTTTCAAATTGGCGATTATAATTGTATATGTCGATGAAAGGAACACAACATCCACTCTTAATGAAATAAGAGATATCGCTAGTTATTTGAAATTCTTAATTTGAGATAATGCATCATGGGAAAACTCGGTCATGTTAAGGCTTTAAACTAAAACCGAGTTTGTGGAATACTAAATTCTACAGTTTGCATATGTCTAAAAGATGATCAGACAATTAAATATGGATAAGTGCAATATGTTAGCAATCCTATGATTGGTCGAAGTGAAGATATAAGAAAATATCAATTTCGTCAATGGAATGACGAAGAACTGGTGGAAGCTGAAATTCTCTACCTACGTACAATATGCGCATTATTGTACCATTACTAATACACTTGACCAAATATTACTTTCTCAAAATTGTTATCTTGATTTAACTCAAGAAAGCTCAATGTCACTGGAATGGAATCAAAATGTAATTTGACACCTAAAAGAAACCATTGGCGCGAGTTTATTTTTCCCATTCAAAAATATAATTTGGACTGCAGATGATCTTGTAATCCCTATAGAAAATGTTGGGTTTACTTTCTACTGTGAAACACCAAATAGTATCATTCATGTTGGTTACTCATTCGATCCATGTAAAGAGATCATTATCATACATGTAGTAGTTTGTGAGTATCTACGATAAATGTTATGATCATTCATATATCTGATGATAGTGGCTTGAACTCTGTCACTGAAGAAAATGTGATAATACGAGTAATATCACTACAACTATTCTAAAACCAACAATTATGCACTTTCTCAAGAATCAAGTAAATTGAGGAAGTGGAGACTTTCAAAGTTCTCTTGATAGATGTACATATCAGATAGAGGTGTACACTTTAGGGGGAGTCTCGACATAGGTGTGTTGTACTCTTTTTCCTTAAACCAAGTTTTATTTTTCCTATTGGGTTTTGTTACTTGGCAAGGTTTTAAAGAGGCAACAATGAAACACCATTTCACCCTTTGACTTGGCACAAGGGGGAGTGTTGAAGGAAAAACACAATTAGTGTGCCTTCGTCAATAAGTAACTGATGAAGGATAGTTTAGGTATTTGTTATCTTTATGTATTATGGAAACATGTACTTTGATACCCTATATAAAGGGAGAGTCTTTAATGAATAAGAGAACCCTAACTTCTCTAGTCTCTTTTATATCTTCTCCTTATACTTTTACTTTTACATATCTATATCTATCTATATATATATATATAAAAGCTAGCGTTTTATAAATAGTAGCCTGAAAGTTTTCTCGACAAAATGTGTTCCTAAATTAGGTAACACGTTTTAAGGAAAGTTTCAATCATTAATTTAATTACTAAAGAAATACTTATGGTTATAGATATTATTTAATTACTTACCAAATAATTGGATAATGATTCGAGATAGGTAAGGATGTTTCCAAAACCACAATTTCCTATACACATATTGTTTCTAAAATATATTGATATAAATATTAAATTAATTAATATATATCATTATAATAATTATATTACATTTTAGTGTAGATATTACATTATATTGTGTTTATTATTTTTCTTAGTAGGATAATCCATATTTCACAATTTTTGTAGTTGATCTATAGAATATATTTATGTATTTTAAAAATATAAAAAAATATATGTTTTATAAATAGTATATACAATATTTCCCCGCCAAAAGTGTGTTTCTAAATTATAAATGTTCAATATGTTTTGAAACTTGCCCCGTACACTGACCCGAACTGGCATACAAATTACCAGGTTACTGAGTCAACAGTCGGGTCACCGAGTCAATTACTTACCCGGGCAAAAATAATAAAATTATAAATCTATTTTTTTTTTTGTAACTTAAAAATAAGTAAATTAAATAACTTTATATACATATAAATCAYATTTAAAAAGTCATAAACAAACATTCATATATTTTAAGAACATAAATATATTATCCTTCAAACATATTAATTTATATATTAAATTTTCAAATATTATAAAGACGAAGTGAAAAAACCAAGAAATTTAATATATGAATTCATATGTTTAAAGGATAATATTTTTATGTTCATGAAACATATGAATGTCTGTTCATGACTTATAAAGTTTTTAAATATTAAAAAAAATAAAAAAAATGAATAAATAACAAAGTTAACCTTATTAATATGGTTACATAGGTTTAGAGATATATATAAGTGAATATAAAAAAAATGACAATAAGTTTTCAATTATGTAGAAAAAAGTAAACTTTTTAATAAAGAGAAAAAAAGAAGAAGAAGAATGCCTGCATAATTTTTACAATATTGAGTACCGATAAAAAGAGTTGTTGCGTACTATTTTTACAATCTTCAGTGCCGATAAAAAAACTTATCGTGTAATTATTTTGTGTATCACATCGAATTTAAAAAGTTGTTTGGATTCGAAAGGTTACTATAATTAATGGTCTGATGATAACAAGAAATTCAGTTTCAAATTAATGGTCTGTTTGGGTCGCGGGTCAGCAATTGATGCCTGGCCAGCCCAAGTAGCCGGGTCTAAAGCGGGCTGACTGTGAAACAGTTTATTAAGCCGACTCCCATCAGGCAGTGCTTCAGTTTGGCCGGGTTTCGGGTCAATCCGTCGGGTTGGGCCAGGACGGGTATAAAATAGTGATTATTATATTTAATTATATTGCGATTATTAAACTTCAGAAACTATTAAATATGAGTTTAAATCTTCCTTATTACCTATTAAATTTCTCAATATATACATTGCAACTATTTTTAAATAAATCTTCATAATTGCTTCATAATATTCACAATAATAATCAAAACAATTAAATTGAATTTTCTTTTGAGACTATTAAATTGTGATTTAAATCTTCCTTATCTATAATGTAACGAGAGTAAGAATAAATCTATTTCTTTTACTGTGATAACAAGTAATGTTAGAAATGCGTGTTGATCATAAAATTAGCCAAAATTTAAATCAGGTTATTATTATTATTGTGAACAATTTTTATGATTTATTTTTGTTATTTAAGATCTACTTGACTTAGATAATTAAAGAAGTTGAGATAACTGGTAGATGATAGTTGATTGTAAATTATTGTTAGGCAATATGTGATTGAAGATTGATTTAGCAATATAAACATTACTGAGTGATATACAACTAATATACATAAAAAGCAAGAAAAATATAAAACAATAATAAATATAGATTTCTAAGAAAATATATTAAAAAAATAAGGAAAAAAATGATATAAAATATTATATTGATAAATAAGAATCTCCTTATGTCTGGAAATAATACTTATGTAAAACTATAAATTAACATATTAGCATATAAAAAATTATAAAGGAACATAATAAAAAAATATTTAATCAATTATCAACTGATTAGAAAAAACTATAATTTGTAACTTTTTTCGAAATAGACCTTTTTAAGTTTCAACTATCAGGAGCTTATTAAAAACTTCTACCAAACGTAAAAATGTGTTTATTAAGGGTAAATAAGCAATCACTCAACGGAGCGGATAAGTAAGGATACCATAAAGTGAAAGAGGTATCACTTTTCATAGATCTAAATTTATATAGTCTTTAGGGCTGTCAATTTTACCCGACGGGTCGGATACCCATCGGGTAGGGTAAAATGCTCAAAAATCGGGTAACGGGTCGGGTGAGGGTAGTACCCGCAAGCTACAGTTGCGGGTACGGGTAGGAAGATTGTACCCGTTACCCTACCCGATTACCCGATTAGTACATTAGCGGGTACCCTACCCGTACCCTACCCGTTTACCCGCATTATACCCTACCCGTACCCTACCCGATACATATATTATAAATTTAAATATATGAATATAATAATAAAGTATAATAGTTAGTTTTATAAATTTATTATTTGTAGTACCACACTTACCTTATGTAGTATATCAACATAATTTATTTATATCTAATTCAAATATTATAAAATGTATATCTTGCTATCGTGTTTCATATTATGATAACATATTCATAATTTATGAAATATTATTTATTACATTTATACTATAATATTAATGATATAATATCAATATCAACGTATTTACTCTAATAAATTTTGAAATTACTTTAATTAATAATTAGAGTAAGAGAGCATTTCCCTCACATTCACATAACTAATTATACCTTATTTAAAATATTTTAGTATAATATATTGAAAATTATTGTTGTTTGAGATACTAATAATATTTTTGAATGACTCATTTTTAAAATAATTTAAAATTTTAAGATTTGTTTTATTAAATAAATAAATAACTCAACCAAATTATAGTAAACCAAATTAATTTATATTACTAAATTAGTATTGGTATTAAAAATAAAAAAATTATTTTAATTAAACAATAATTATATTCGGGTACCTGTTTACCCTACGGGTACCCGATTACCCGACGGGTAAATACCCGTACCCTACCCGATGAAAAACTTCGGGTAATAGGGTAGGGTACGGGTAGGGTAAATTCCTACCGGGTAAGGTACGGGTATGAGCGTACCCGCACCATACCCTACCCGTTTACACCCCTAATAGTCTTATTCATTTTGAAGCACTTATTTACGCGTTAGAGAGGGTTCACCGGAAAACTCTCTGGTCCTCTTTCTAACCTCATTTCTTGGTGCAGGTTCTCGAGCATAAGACGGAACACAGTGGTTCAAATTCCTTACTCGACCAAATGACGTCGTATGTGGTAAACTCTGAAGTTAATGTGTGAGTAGGATGGTGGACCTTGATTGAATCCAATGTAATCTGGCGACGAATCAGAACTACACGACAACATCAAATATAATTGATGATGGTTAAGGTTTGGAGGCAACAACGCAGGCATCCTCGAAAACTTATAATGGCATACACTTCAATTTAAAACTTATTGATGTCGGCGTGTTTTTTGTCCTATTGGAATAATGATGAACAATTAGTTATGAGATTTTATATGACTTCCTACACGGAAAGTGAAAATTTGATAATTTAATATTCATATGAGATTTAAAATTATTTTAAAAACCTAAATATATTTTATGGTATTAAACAAATAAATGTTTAAAAATAAATATATTAATTCAATCCTTATTTTTAGTAGTTTCTATTTTTCTTTTTTTCGCTTTTGGCATAATTTCATATCTATTTGACAATTAAAGCGACAACGTGCTACATTCTAAATTTAAACAAGTAAAATTTATTATTTTCAATAAATTGATTCTTCTTAACCACTCCCTCCAATTCATATTAAATATCGTTTTAGAAGTTTGATTTTGTTGAAAATTAATTGTCATTTTAGAACTTTTTAATACTTTCTTCCAAATTGTATTCTAATTAATTTAGGAAATTAATACTAACTTATGATAGTATATAATAGTAAGATGATTGTGAGGAAAGAGGGTGAGAGATTAATTAGGAATGTCATTAATTCATTAAGGTGTATTATTCCAATATTTTATATTTCTTATTTTTTGACATAAATTAAAAAAATGACAATTAAAATAAACGAATGGAGTATATTTTAATAAATTTGTAATTGGAAGGGTTTAGGCATTACGTGGATATGAATTCAATAACTCTTCTACTTTCATAATCTTGATGAACGAGTATAATCAAATATTTGAAAATTATGAAGTATGAAAAATCGAGACAGGTGCATGATTTGAACTGAATAATATGATATAATGTCATTCTAGAGGACAAGACTAAATAT
>BMAC01000510.1:705082-719717 GCA_014905375.1 Phtheirospermum japonicum
ATGAATAATAATTGTGATTTTTCTTATTTATGTGTCAAATAATATATGTTACATGGTCTATTTATAGAAAACTTGGAAATACACATGTAGAGCTATGATTGAAATGAAGAATATTATAATCAACGGCCATAATTGAAAGCACAAGGATTGTGCTTTTTTGAATAGTATTCAACTTTTGGATATGAGCATTGAACGGCTAGGATGCCAAATGATAGCCGTTGATCATTAAATCATTTGCATCTTATCCGTTCAATGCTTATCTCCAAAAGCTGAACACTATTCAAGAAAGCACAATCCTTGTGCTTTCAATTATGGTCGTTGATCATAAAATTCATTTGCATCCTATCTGTTCAATGCTTATCTCCAAAAGCTGAACACTATTCAAGAAAGCACAATCCTTGTGCTTTCAATTATGGCCGTTGATCATAAAATTCATTTGCATCTAGTCCGTTCAATGCTTATATCCAAAAGCTGAACACTATTCAAGAAAGCACAATCCTTGTGCTTTCAATTATGGTCGTTGATCATAAAATTCATTTGCATCCTATCCGTTCAATGCTTATCTCCAAAAGCTGAAAACTATTCAAGAAAGCACAATCCTTGTGCTTTCAATTATGGCCGTTGATCATATATCATTTGCATCCTAGCCTTCAATGCTATATCCAAAAGGTGAATACTATTCAAGAAAGCACAATCCTTGTGCTTTCAATTATGGTCGTTGATCATAAAATTCATTTGCATCCTATCCGTTCAATGCTTATCTCCAAAAGCTGAACACTATTTAAGAAAGCACAATCCTTGTGCTTTCAATTATGGCCGTTGATCATATATCATTTGCATCCTAGCCGTTCAATGCTCATATCCAAAAGGTGAATACTATTCAAGAAAGCACAATCCTTGTGCTTTCAATTATGGTCGTTGAATCATACATAATTGAAAGCACAAGGATTGTGCTTTCTTGAATAGTGTTCATTGATCATGGACAATTATATAATGTACATTTGATGTATTCATTTTATCCTCACTACAAAAATTTGTCCCTCACCTTGTTTCATTGAAGAAAAATTTATTTCAATTATAATAACCTTCCTGCTATATCTTCATCTTCTTCTTCGAGCTCATCTGATGATGAGTTGCAACAGTTGATCGATAATTACGATACAGAACAACAACTACTTGTTCAACAAATATAAAATAACAATCTTATGGTATCTGTTTCTTATTAGGCAACAAAACGCTGAACCTATTCATGGTGGCTCAGTTCAGGGCCGAAGAACAATTTTTTGACCTCGAGAAGCAGCTGCTGAAAACCTCTTCAATGATTACTTTTCAGCAAATCCCACGTACAATGAAGAGCAGTTTCGTCGATGCTATTGGATGTGTCAAAGTTTATTCCTGCGTATCATCGATGCTGTAAAAAATCATGATCGTTACTTTGTACAACGGAGGAATGCAGTCGGGCCAGTAAGTTTATCTACTCTCCAAAAGGTAACATCTGCATTCGCGGACTAGCATATGGAGTTCCAGCAGATGCAATTGATGAGTACATAAAAATTGGAGAGTCTACTACAATTGAATGTGTCAAAAGATTTTGTCGTGATGTTCGAGAGATATTTGCTGAACAATATCTACGATCACCCACTGCTAATGACGTTGCTAGATTACTTTATATTGGTAAGAAACGTGGGTTTCCAGGCATGTTAGGTAGTTTGGATTGTATGCACTGGAAGTGGAAAAACTATCCCACATCATGGGCAGGACTATATGCCGACCGGAGTGGATCACCAACAATTATTCTTGAAGTTGTAGCTGATTATGATCTATGGATATGGCATGCATATTTTGGAATGCCAGGATCCAACAATGATATTAATGTATTGGAGAGGTCTCATCTTTTCTCAAATATTTCTAGAGGCATTGCTCCTTCGGCAAATTATGTCATACGTGGTAAGGAATTCAATATGGGCTATTATTTAGCTGATAATATATACCCAAAATGGGCAACTCTTGTACAAACTATCCATGCACCAAGTGGTCCCAAAAAAAACATATTTTGCAAAGAAACAAGAAGCATGTAGGAAGGATGTCGAACGTGCTTTTGGAGTTCTCAAAAGTCGATTTGCAATTGTAGTAAATCCAACACGTTTTTGGAGTAAAAGTAATTTATATGATATTATGACCGCGTGCATAATAATGCATAATATGATAATTGAGGATGAACGAGATCTCGATGCTCCAATTGATGAAACAAGAGAAGTGCCACCTCCAGATGTAGAATTTGTTGAAAGGGACCATCCTCGATTTGAAGACTTTCTTGCTCGATTTAGACAAATCAAAGATGCAGAGGCTCATTTCACACTTCGAAATGCATTAATTGATCATTTATGGGAGGAATATTTTAATTCGGAGAATTAGTTTATATTATTATGTAACTTTGTTTATTTTTTTAAATATTTTTATGAATATTATTTTTATTTTGCTCTAATATAATTAAACTTATTTATTATTATGAATTAAAAATGTATTATTTATTTAATAATACCTTACAAAATAATAAGACTTAAAAATTATAAATGAGAAAAATAATGGAATATTCTTTTTTTGGAGATACACATGTAAGACTATGATTGAAATATGAATTTTATAATCAACGGCCATAATTGAAAGCACAATGATTGTGCTTTCTTGAATAGTGTTCAGCTCTTGGACATAAGCATTGGACGGATAAGATGCATATGAATTTTATGATCAACGGCCATAATTGAAAGCACAAGGATTGTGCTTTCTTGAATAGTGTTCAACTTTTGGAGATAAGTATTGAACGGGTAAGATGCAAATGATATATGATCATTGGTCACCATTATATTACGCTTCTATATATATGTACACGCAGAAAAACTTACCAAGAAATATAAACTATATCAACTAATAATAATGACTAATTTTGACGAAAACCATCCAGATGTACTAAAAATACACCACGATTTCTACAATCCTGCAATCACTCGGATTTCTATAATCCATCTCCATGGTCCATGGAGATGGAACGAGTCATCTTGGAATTTCTCATCGGTCAGAAAGAAAGTGTTCAAAGAGGTGCAAAAAAAAGCGGATTTCATCTTGAGCGTCCCGCTGGTAAGAAGTCTACTGCAGAGTCATTTCATGATTTCACCTACTTTTCCTAAAATTTACGATAGGGTCGAAGAAATGGATATGGGGTACGTTTGGTGGAAAACAATAATTTATAGGGATGGAGTTTCTTTTGATGAAGAACGTGGATTGATCTGTATTGACACCACTATTAATAATAATGTCTCCCCAACCTATGTAAGTCCACACACCTGTCTACAATTAATTATGTGGTTTGTGTTGATTTCATTTCAATGACTAACTTTTTTTTAATAAAGGAATACGGTGATGATGCATCACAGAGATATTATCTATATGACGTGTTACCATTGTGGAAGAAGATGGAATCAACTTTCAATTGATACATTATCAATGTATTAGTACTCAAATCTGTAATAAAATGGAATCGGAATGACCTTAGCTGAGTGTGCAATTATGTATTATGTTTAATTCATAATGTTTGAATTTGTCACGTTCTCTAGTTTTTTATTTAATCAAATATGTAATCTTTTGTTTTTCCTTTATTTAATAAAATTATTTATTTAATGTTTATCCAAAAATGCAATAACTTTTTAATAAGTATTATGTTGCCAATTTTGAATTAAAAATGTATTATTTATTTAATAATACCTTACAAAATAATATAAGATTAAAAAAAAATTAGAAATAAAGAATATACTGGAATATTCATTTTTAGTGCAAACTGCTGGAGTTGTTGTGCAGATTTTGCACTATTTTAGTGCAGATTCTACTGTAAAATAGTGCAAACTGCTGGAGATGACCTTATACAAGGATGTAGTAGATGTTTATTTTTTGAGGCGGGAAAAAGGAGTAGGGATAATAAGGTTGAGCCACATTCTAGTGCTGCAAAATTGTCATTTCAGTTGTCATGTAATTAAGTACACACACTCCAACCTTTTTCGTGTTTAAATAGCAAAAACCTCTACCGCCATCTATAGTTTTTTTATTATAAAATAAATTGTGACATTTAAAGTTGGAATTAGGAAAGTTGTAATTTGCTAGTTGAACGGAAGGGATGAGGGTGGGGTAAAATGCTTTTCAAATAAAAGAAATAAATTCTATTGTTTACGAATATACTCAATTCGCGATTCATGTGAAATCTCTATATGCAAATCTCCCAACATATTTTGAATTATTTCAGTCTACGTAGGACCGTGGGTCATTGCAATGTATTATGTGTGTCTTTGTATAACGTGATACAGTCATACTAGGGTTCATACTTCTAGGATGTTTTTCTTGTGATTTTGAAATTGAGCAAAAGCAAAGGGAAAATACAGGTATAGGTGTCTAGATGTTTGCGCAAACGAGGTCAAATAGTCGATTCAAATTGTCTATCAATGATTCGATTAGTTGTTGATCATGGTTCGAATTGGAACTATCCATAAGGTGGTGTGATTCCAGTTTAAACTTTTTTCCAACTGTGATTCGACGGTTTAAACTGCTTGTTAAATTTTAAAAAAGAATTACCGTTAGTCGAATCGTCGGTTCAACCATGACAAAACTAGTCGCTGTGGGTTGTTTGAAATCAACGGTACATATCAAGTGACAGTTGCCTCACTACAAAAAAAAGGCAATTGCAGACGGACAGATCCGACAGGAAACCCGTCAGCAAGCAATTTACTGACGGGTTTGCTCATGCGTACTGCCCGTCAGCATTTGTCAGCATTTTTGGCGTCAGTAAAATAATTATTGTTGGGATTATTGTATCTGTTTACTGACAGTGTTACTTACGGTACTACCCGTCAGCATTTTTTGCGTCAGTAAAATGATTGCTTACGGGATTATTGTACAACAAATGTTGACGCCTGCTGACGGGTTGTGCCTGTCAGTAATGCCCTGTACATGATTCAATACCTTTCAGCATTTGCTGACGGGTCAAGCCCTTCAGCAAATTCAAATAATGCTGACGGGTTTTTGCCCGTCAGTATTTTCAAGTATATTTTTTTTAATTTTAATTTAATTTAATTTATTATTTTTACCTGTATTTATGTCACAAATCAATAATCAAATAAAAAAACTAATTTTCATTCCCAAAAAATATTAAATTAAGAATAAAATATAATTAGTTAATTAATATATTTTATAAAGTTTAAATAAAATATCAATTGGAGAACCACCTGGAGAATAACAAAAATAGCTAATCTGGAGACATCTAAAGAATCAGTTGGAGAACCACCTGAAGGATCAGAGGGCGGTCGCCGACGTCGCACTCTCATCGACTTCCTGCGTCACCCACTCACGGAGAGTCGCCTCCAACTCGAGTCGCTCACGCGCATGAGCGCATCGCCTGGAGCTGCTCCTGATGTGCCCGCTCGCTCGCCTCGAGCTGACTCTCGACCTGGCTCTTCAAAACATCCACCTGCGTCTGGAGCTCCGTGACACGACTATCTGGAGTAGAGGAGATACCACATTTGTAAGTCTTCGAAGCCAAAAGACCTCCTAAGCATCTCGTTCCAAACCGACGACCCTTCTTCACCCCGACGGTCTCCAGATAGATCGCGTCTCGTCAATGTCGGTAAGATCCTATGATGAAGCACGTCTCTCCTCTAGATGTCTCTGATACCCCTCCTGCAATATTTTGATTGATGTATAATTTACCGTTACGAGAATTAAAAATAAAAGATATATATATATATATATATATATATATATTTATATTAATTACATCTAAAAAAGATACTTACAAAAATCTGCTGCGAAACAGGATCAGTGAAAGTGTCGTCGGGTCTCTGGTGCAGAGTCAAAAAAAGCTCGAATGCAGTGGGTTCCCTACCTAAATCCTAACGATGTATACAATGTTTAAATTATATTTTAATTTATCACTAGTTATAAACTAATTAATTACTTAAGAGCTAAATTTACAAATACATTTAAATTTAGTTACGATCTGACGTGCATGACCAATCGTAATTCAGGACCCTCCTCTGTGCTTGGCTATCCCAATACCAGATCATTCGGGCTCGCTCATCCTATTCCTGCTCACCTGCACAACCTGCTTCTTATTCTCTGTCTTCTCAAACTCTACTACCCATCTCCTACAGATGTCCTCACCCACGTACGCGGGCAACCTCTCCTCCGTTCTCCACTTCGTCTTCCACTCATGGAGATGGTTGTGCCACGAGTGGGATATAGAAATATAAAAGTTACGTTGTACGACCTCCTCCGAATATACACTCGGGTCCCAATAACAGTGCCTGTGCAAAAGAAAACAAAATAATTTAATTAATAAAAATTATTGTATATAATAACTTTCGAAAATAATATTAGTTAATTACCAAAAACTCGGGCCACCACAACCGACGATGAGACACAATAATATGCTCGTACTTCCAACCATCGGGGTGTATACGAGCCTCGTATATCATCTGAAAAATTGTCGATAACTCCGATGAGTGACTGCGCAACCTATAAAATATAGAGTTTATTAGAGTAATATATTAAAATAAAAAATTTATTAGCAACAAAAATTCAATTAAAGTTACTTACCTCGTGGGGATGACAAAGACCTTGATCATACCAGGACGTGGTGGCATGAGGCCTCTCGATGTACTAGCATCGGACGGGTTGGCTGGAACGGTCGGAGGAGTCCCTGCTGATAAGTCAATCATATCATTGTCTTCATCCTCCAAGTGACGATGAGACGAGGATGATGAACTAAGAGAAGCACCCCAAAGATGGGCCGTGAGAAGAACGTCCATGACCTCTACCTCTCATCTAAAAAAATATTAAAATTTAAGTACATTTGAAACGGGATAAATGAATTAATATAATTTTAAATAATATATGTATGTATCAGTTTTATAATTAACCCGAACCTACACTTTCACTGTCTAGGTTATCATCAAACTCATTTTCGTCTGTATCTTCATCATAAGTTAGAAACTCATCTTCTGCCTCCTACTCTGCCTCATCGACAAGTTCATTCGACTCATTAATAATAGGGTCGACGTGTAATTGAGAATTTCCATCCTCTTATTGTATTGAATTATGCATTTTTATCCTCTCTTCTTGAAAGGATTGATTAGACATCATAGGCTCGATAAAATCTATTGTCGATTTCGCTTTAATTTTGCACGTTGCTAACCAATCCAACTTATCTCATTTCAAACTCAGATATGGGCAGTAGTAAACTTGAACAGCTTAGGCAGCAAGTACAAACGGCTCATAATGATTCAATCTACACTTATAATTGACATCGACAAGATTATACTGAGGATAAACCTTTGTACTTGCAGGAGTTGGACCAACCCACTCACAATTGAACATGAGTGCGCTCTTGTAAGGCAACCCAGTATAGTCGAGTCTAATAACTTCTACGAGACGACCATAGTAATCATATTCATCATCCCCGTAGTTTATTTCTTTTATACTGACGCCAGTGCTTGAAGTTGATCTATTTGATTCGTATTCAACTGTGTGAAATTTGTATCCATTTATCTTAGACAATGATATGTAGTCACACATCGTGATGAACCTAATGTTAGACTCTTAATATACTTATCAATAACATTGTTCAAGGGATCTTATGCCTATAACGACGGAAAGTAATAAACATATTATTTTTAAGATATTGATTTAAATTGCATATATATATATACATATGTCACAACTATATATAATTATTTTAGAAAAACTCACATATCTCTCAAACTAATCAGCAAATTTACTTTCTAATTTTTTGTTCAGTCTACCATCTGTAATGTTTGTTTGAGACTGTTTTACAACCTTCGTGAAGACATTTTTAATGAATAAAAAATTAAAATTGTCTTAATTTATCATATAATTAATATTTCGTTCAAACATTATAAATAATGGTGTTTTGAACCTAATAAAATCTTGTACTTCTTCACAGTTCAGTAAAATGTAATTTCTCGCCGCATCGAATTCTTCTTTGCTCAAGAATTCTATTCCCGATACTGCGAACGTTTCACCATATTTTTTAAACACTGAAGGAACGTCGTCATCATCGTCTTCACCATTTTGTCCATCATCATTACGAGGCAAATTCATCCTTTTCGTTAAGACATGATCTTCAAAATAGTAGAAAGTGAAAGTTGACACCTCTTCGATAAGATATTCATTTACTATCGAGCCCTCAACGCTCTCCTTGTTTTTCATGTCCTTTAGTTTGCAAAGAAATCTCTTGAATAGATACATCCACCTATATTGCATTAGACCTGCAATTCTCGCCTTGTATGCTAAGTGAACTGGAAAATGCATAATGGAGTCAGAGAAACTAGGCGGAAAGATCTGTTCAAGTTGACACAAAATTAGAGGAATATCACGCTCTAAACGACTCATATCATCAGTCGCAACCACTCTACAGATGAGGTTCTTGAAAAATAAACTCAGCTCTGTGAGGGTCTTCCACACAGGATGGGGAAGCAGCTCTCGAAAGGTAATTGGTATCAACCTTTGCATGAACACATGACAATCATGACTCTTCATCCCAAACAATCTCAATCCCTTCATATCAAAGCAACACCCAAGATTTGATGCATACCCATTTAGAAATTGAAGAGCTTTTACCCACTCACATTAGGAAACTTTTGATGTCTTATCTAATGTGTAACAAGCTTTAGAATACTTTCCTACTGCATCTTGTTGAAGGCTGGGACGTAAAAAATATTTGTTCAATTCAGTTCATCCCTTGATTTTGGAGTGTCTTTTGTCTTTCCCTTGACATTCATAACTGTGTTGAACACATTATCAAATACATTTTCTCGATGTGCATAATGTCTAGATTATGCCCAATCAAATTTGTGCTCCAGTATGGCAAATCCCAAAATATGCTTCTTTTCCTCCAACAACTTGATTTTGCTATGCGCCCATTGACGACCTCTACACCTAAATCAGTAACTTTCAAAAGCCCCAAACTTTCTATCTCTACCAAAATCCTTGTTTCTGACCGTACACTCGGCAATGGAGTCTCCACCTTTTTGTTTTCAAAAATTCCTTTTATCTTTTCGAAAAGGATGACAACAATCAAGAAAATTATGATGATTATCAAACCAAGATTGTTTCTCCCTACACTTGAGAGTAAATGCATCCGAACGTTCCATGCAATATGGACATGTCGTTCTCCTAGTCGTGCTCCAACCAGACAACATGGAGTAGGTGGAAAAATCGCTAATTATCCACATGAAGACTGCCCGCAACTGAAAATTATGCATCTTAGAGATATCATACGAGGATGTGCCGACCATCCACAGCTAATTCCACTCAGCGATTAGAGGTTGTATAAACACATCCTGCTTATCCTTCGGGTTTTTTAGGCCTGGAACAAGAACACTCAGAAATAGGTATTGCTCTTTCATACACATCTATGGTGCGACTGTCACTAGCCACGAGGAATATTGCGCCCCAAAACTACCAAAATGTTGAAAACCATATGTGCAAAGGCCCAATCTTACATTTCGACTTTTGGCGGCGAACTTCGGATGAGTTTGATTGAAATGTTTCCTGGCCTCTGAATCTGACGAGTGATGCATCAAACCATCGTCAACAACATGCATGTCCTTTGCAGTTGCTGCAGATGCGTATAACCTTTGCAGATGAGGAGTTAATGAAAAATAATACATCTTCTTATACGCAATACTGCTTTTCTGTCATTTTTCTTTTCCCTGCTTAGCGGGTTTGAACCAAGGATGGTTTTAAAACTTACAACTAATCAAATCAAAATCGTCTCTCCAATAGATCATAAAACTGTTCATGCAACAATTGATTTTCTCTACCGATAGACCCATGCCCCTCAATAACTTCTTACTCTTGTAGAAGTCATATGGTGTATGATTATCTTTTGGCACAACTTCTTTGATTAAATCCAGTACTTGATCATAGCACTTACAGAACATGCAATTTTCTGCCTTCAAGTTCATGAGACAGACAACTAGAGACAACTGAGAATGTTACTCACATTCGGGATACAAAGTTTAATTTTCAACACTCAACATATCGTATAACTTCTGGGCCTCAGGATTAGGGAGTTCTTCAACATTAGGGCTTAATACAAAATTCGGATCGGCTGCATCGTGAATCATATTGATGTAAGCATTTGAGGTTTCTTCAAGAGCAGTACGATGATCCTCCAACGTGAACCTCAGAGCCGACACGATGCGTGCAATCAAGATTTATTTCACCATGGAATGTACAGAAGTAATAATCTGGTATGAATCTATTTTTAACGAGATGAATTTGATCTTGTTTACATCGTGGTAACTTCAGTTCCTATATTTAGTATGACTACATAGACACTTCAATTTTTCCCTATCCTTTATTGCTTCATGGGTGAGTGCAAATTGTATGAAACTCTCCACCCCTTCCACAAACGCATTCGACAGATAACCGTCCACCCTCCGTTTGTACATTCAACTACAGTCAGAACTCATCTTATGATATCCTAATTCTGATTAATAATATAGATGATCAAATTATAGATAAGCGAGCACTATTAGGGTGCATATAGAAAATGATTAATTTTTTGGTAAGGGCCTTATCCCATTTAAGAATGTGATGTTCAGTAATAAAATTATCTTATTATGCATTTTGAGAACCTGAAGATTTCGGCAGCACTTTCCCTTAGTTCTCTAAGTACACATATATTGCAGTGCACCCGAGAACAAAAGAGAGATGGAAACCAAATTCAAAAATCCACAAAATACATACGTAGTAAGATAATCACATTACAACAATCACATTCTCAAATTGTCCAAATAAGTGGACGATTCAGAATTTAGTATCAAACTCTCTATTTGATACTAAATTCCAAACACGTCTAAGGTAAGTGTTTTAGTGTATAAAGAAATAATATAATTGATCCTAAAGTAAATCTTAAAATCTGTTATTGGAGGGATGGAACCTCCCGTCCGGCATCGTGAACCACGTCATTACCAATGTATACAACATATATTAGGGGAAAAGATTGTAACCATCCTGTACTATACGCGTTTTTTGGGTTTGCATCCTAACGTTTTTTTTATAATTTAATGCATCCTGTTCTATACAAAATCTTGAAAGAACATCCTGTACTATACAAAATTTAGAAAAAAAACTAGTTTTATTAAATAAAAACTAGAATTTATTAAATAAATATGCAAACCATATTTTATCCTAACGTTTACCGGAACTAGTTTTATTAAATAAATAAAATTTATTATTTATTTAGTAATAAATTCGGTAATTTTTGCATATTTAATAAAATATGCCGAAACTAGTTTTAAATAAATAATAAATTCATCGGAACTCACATAAAGTATACGGGTTTGAAAATATGCAATCTCACTCGCGAGACTAGGTGAGTTTCGACGAGTTTGGGTGAGTTGGTTGGTCGGAGGATGCACTTTCAGAATTTTTTGAAGTACAGGATGCATTAAATTACAAAAAAAACGTTAGGATGCAAACTCAAAAAACGCGTATAGTACATGATGGTTACAATCTTTTCCCCCATATATTAATCACAGATCATATAACATAAATATAAATTAAATAAAATATTCACTTGCCGATCACCACGACATTTAAAACCCCCCACCACGCACTTTTTAAAACCACCATCATATATTGAAAAAAAATTTAAAATCCATTATTAGAGGGACGAAACCTCCCGACCACCGTCGTATACCACATCATCACCGACGTCAACCCCAACCAATCACAACACCAACCAATCACAACATGTACATCATAACATAAGTATTAATTAAATATAACTTGTCGATCACCACTGCATATCAAAACCACCACCACAAACATTCTAAAACTTTTCGAATACGAACTGAACCCAAATATTTAAAAATATTCAAAATTAAACCCTAAACTAACCCTAATTTTTGAAAGCGAACTCAAATATCTAAATAATTACAATTCAACACCAGATTCTTGAATTTATTGCCAATTAAACCCAACAATAATCAATATTTTTGAAATCAACCCCAAATATATAAATATTTATAATTTAATTAATTGATGAATAAGTCCAAACTAATCCTAATTTTTGCAAACGAACTCAAATATCTAAATAATTATAATTTAAACCTAATTTATCGAATTAATTGCTAATTAAAACCTAATAATAATCAATATTTTTGAAACCAACCCCAAATATATAAATATTTATAATTCAACCCTAAATTTGAATTAATTGACAAATAAACCCTAAACTAACCCTAATATTTGAAAATAAACTCAAATATCTAAATAAGTACAATTTAATCCTAATTTTCTGAATTAATTGCTAATTAAACCTAATAATAATCAATATTTGAAATCAACCCAAAATATATAAATATTTATAATTCAACCCAAAATTTTAAATTAATTGATAAATTAATTCCAAACCAATCCTAACTCTGAAAATGAACCCATTTATCTAATAATTACAATTCAACCCTATTGTTTGAGATATTTTAAACTAAACCCTAAACTAACCCTAATTTTCAAAATTAATCTCAAATATCTAAATATCTACAATTCAACCCTAATTTCTCGAATTATTTGCTAATTAATCTGAATAATAACCTATATTTTTAAATAAAATCACAATTTATATATAAGCAATTAATTAAAAAAATTAAACAAAAAATATACCTTGATGGTGGCTAGTCGAAGGTGGTGCATCGCGGTGGTGGTGCTCTCAATTCCATCGTGGTGGTGGTGGTGCTCACCAATCTCCTCACCTTCGCATGCGTTTTCTTAAATCTTTCTGTGCATAAATAGATTGGGCGGACGAGCTTCCTTTAAATTGAGAATGCTGACGACCTAAATGGCCGTCAGCAATATATTTTTTAAAAGTTTTGTTGACGAGTATTTGCCATCAACATCTTTTTTTTTATATATATATTACTGACGAGCTTTGACCTGTCAGCAAACCCGTCGCCACAAAAAAATGTTGACGGGTTGGTGACGATTCGCTGACAGCCCTTGCTCTTCAGTAATCCATCAGCATTTATTTTTTCGTCAGAATCCATTAGCGTATGCTGACAGTGTTTTGGTTGTCAGCATTAACTTTTTTTTTTGTAGTGCTTTCTCGGTTTGGCCGCATTTCTTTTCCACTCTTATATAAAATAACTTTCTTTCCAAACTTATTTTTCTCACACCAAACTCTTATTTCTTCTATAATCCCTATTCTACATTACTGTTTTGTATTTTTTTGTGGTGTTGAAATAAAAGTGGGTTAATGGCTTGATATTATCGGAATTCAATTCGAATGTAAGAATCAAGGGGTTTTTAGCTTGAAATTTAAATGAAAATAATGAGAAACTATGAAAATAAACTAACTATGAAATGTAAATTCAAGTCTTTCGTATGCCCAATGGAAATTATAAGCTATAATGAAAATAAGCAATAAAAAGTAAAGTTTCACTAAGTACAAGCATGAAAACATAAGGTACAACCATGAATGCATAATCATAAAAACTCAAATAATGCAAATCAACGAAAATAGAAAGCATCAATGGAAAAAGCAATAAAAGTTGACGTGAAAGTTTAAGTGCTTGTTTGGAAACACTTTTGGCATAAAAGTCCATCTATAAAATGGACTTTTGGAAAAGTGTAATTTGAAAAGTGCTTGTGAAAAATGTGAAGTGTTTGGTAAAAACAATTTTAAAAGTTCATTCAACAAAAGTGTAGGAAATGAAATTCAAAAGTCATAAATTATCACTTCTTCAAAATGGGCTTTTGGAAAAGTTACTTTTTCAAAAGTCCATTTTAAAATAACCACCAAACATATTTTTCTTTTCTAAATGGACTTATTTGCAACAAGTCCATTTCAAAATGAGTTCCCAAACAAGCACTAAATCTTTTCGAAAAATAACAAGAAACGAAGAGTAGATCTAAGATTTAACAAAAAACCATGCATGAAAATAAAATCCAAAATAAAGCATATGATATACTCAAAATAAAAACAATCAAGGACTCGATCTATGATCTTGGTGTGTCACTCACCTAGATTCCATAGCCAATTCACAAGATCTAACAATTAATCTAAGAACTTTTTCGCATTTAAAAATGAAAAGCTCGTCCGCAAGAGAATGAAGCTATTGTAGGCGATAAGTTGACTCGAGTCGAATCACAAGGAAAACTAATCGGAAACTATTTTGGTGTTCGATTTTACGTACGTAGAAACAAAAATAAAAACTAAACTAAACACTCGATCCAATTTAGTTTGAGGTTTTCTAACATCTACGAGCAATAAAATTAAAAGCTTTAAAACCGATTAATGAAAACGAGTGTCTAGTGCGCCGGAATCGTCTCCACGATTGGGGTTGTCACTCCCGATGGTTCTAAACGATCCTAGGCACACTAGACCGATAAACTTAGCCAACAAGCATAAACATAATCAAAATCATAATTTCAGCAATTAAAAGTAAGCTCATGTTATTCTAAACGTCATGCAATTAAAAACGAGAACTTAAGCATTTAAAACCTGCATATTACCAAGCATCACCAACAAGGAAATGAAAGCTTACGAAATTAAAGAGAATAGTCA
>BMAC01000510.1:721092-736174 GCA_014905375.1 Phtheirospermum japonicum
TTACAAATATATTTTTCCTTCCCTTTTCTTTTCTGTTTTTCTTTTATTTTCCTTTAATCTAATTAATCAAACGTAAACAAATAAAAATATGAGGTAAATATAATAAAATAAATATTAAGGAATTATAAAATAAATACAAGAATTTATATTGAAACAAATTTATTATTAATAAAATAAATTAACTAATACAACTAGAGATAAATATAAAAACATAAAATAAATTATAAAATGAATATAAAACTTTATATGAAAAGAATTAGATTTTATATAAATATCTATATTCTTTAAAATTCATTTTATATTTTTATATTTAGTTTTAATTTTATTATTTTTTATTAATTAAAGTCATTATAATGAAAAAATTATATAAAATTTTATATTTATTTTATAAAAATTTTAATATCTATTTTATATTTTTATATTTATCACTGACTTTTTTGTTTTTATTTATTTTATTAATTTGATTCAGGGAAAAAGAATGAAGGGCAAAACAGGTTTCCATCTTCAATTAAGTCTTTAAAATTAAAGAAAAATGATAAAAACAAATGTAGAATAATGCCACGTCAGAAAAATATCTCGATCAAACTTTCTTTGACCTTTTTTTTTATTATTAATTTGACAACTTAGTGGATGTAATTTGATGATAACCAATGTCACGCGTCTTTTCTGAAATGTGGCAATAATATAATGGGCCAAAACAAGTTTCTTTACAGGTTTTTGTCTTCAATTTAATATTTAAAATTAAAGAAAAATGATAAGAAAGTATTGAATCACGCCACGTTAGCAAAAAAGCCCGATCGGGATAATTTTGTACTTGTTTTGATAATTATACTAACTTAATGTTGGTATTTTGATATTGGACAATATTATCGTTCTTTTTTGAAAAATGGACAATATAATGAAATAAAAAATCAATTTCCTCGCATACTTTATAACTATTTAATTATAATTGGTAAACAAGTAAAACTTATATGGTCGCATCCCGTAGCACCCGAAAAATACCCACAACTAGATCCTATATATACTTAATTATCTGTTGCTGTTGAAAGAAAAACATAATTAGTGTGCCTTCGTCAATAAGTAACTGATGAAGGATAGTTTAGGTATTTGCTATCTTTATGTATTATGGAAACATGTACTTTGATACCCTATATAAAGGGAGTCTTTTGATGAATAAGAAAACCCTAATTTCTATCGTCTATTTCGTCTCTCTTTTATGTCTTCTCCTTTGAACGGTGGAGATTTGAATATGAAGTCTTAAGAATCCGATAATGAATTTCGAACAGAGTTGATCCTGTTTCTCGGAACTGTCTGTCAACTTATTTTAGAAATTCAATTACGCACAATCTAACCATTGGATGAAGCCAGATTTTGGATATGTTATTCAAAACACGTATAGGCTGAATTGGAACGGTGGAGATTGGGTTTGAAGGTTTGTGTCATCAGAAATCATACAAGCCTATTGAAAAATAAATTTAGGAAAGAATCGTAACTTTCCTTCAAGGTAATTCGAATTACCCTATTATTTATTATTTATTAAATGCAGCTAATAAATATTTGACAATATGAATATATGTCATGGTATGTATTGTTGTGCAAAGCATGTATATGTATATGTGCCACGTATGATTATATGCATGTGATGTATTAACAAATATGAAACTTTGCAATACTTTAATGATATTCATAGAGTACATAATATATTATTACTTATGCTTTTAGATGATTTCTAAGAAATCGTAACTAAACTTATTTACACGATTAGATGAGAGATTGATCATGATTTTCCAATATGTTTAGTTAATCATGAATTTCGATGAATTGATAGATTTCATGTATGTTGATCATGAATCTCGATGAATTGATAGATTCATGTATGTTGGTGATTCTTTTCAAGTTGATTTTATAAGCTACTTTCATGAATTTCGATGAATTGATAGATTCATGTATGTTGGTGATTCTCTTCAAGTTGATTTTATAAGCTACTTTCATGAATTTCGATGAATTGATAGATTCATGTACGTTGGTGATTCTCTTCAAGTTGATTTTATAAGCTACTTTCAATGTATGTATTATTGATTGTATATTTGAATATTTTCATGATAATGAAAGTTGATGAACGATAAAGAATTGTGTAAATAAGTCTTGTGATAATGTATATTCACATGATATCAAAGAAAGATTATGACATACTTCAAATTCATTATCTAAAGAAATTGATTAAACTAACTCAATCTAAATACAATTTAATATACTCAAAAGAAATTGAGTACTTCCATTATTCGTTTGATGTGGAAACTAGAATAACTACAATTCTACAATAATATCACCCATCAACCCCTAATTGACGAAGAATCGTCAAACTTAGTCAAAGTCAATTCTCTTATAAACTTGAGAATTGATATTGACCCCAAATCTTATATTGGAAGTATATGCAGTTTCAAAATCTCAATAAATTATGGATGTACTCTAAATGAATATTTTGAGAATTTTATGAAACACTACTTCCAATCCTAAGTATTTAGTGAAAAGAAATTGGTTTGCTTGCTAAAAAGGGTCAATGACTTTGATATGTTGCGACTAAAAACATGTCTTACAATATGTGAAAAAGAAAGTCACTTTAAATGAAAATAGTAAATTGATAGATATGATCTCACTCTATTTTTTCCACTTGAGCAAACATAATGATGCACTTGTATAATATTAATTATAATAACGATGTCATTGAGAGACATTAATTTATTCTTCACAATACCAATGTTAGACCTTCGAATAAAGAAATTCCTTGAGGCTAACTAGGATCGATATGAATAGTGGAAATAACCTCAAAGTAAAAGGGAATAAACATTTTGAACCCCACCTATGTGCGAAGAATGAGCCACGAGGTAAGATATATAAGAGTTCGTGATATTTATTGGTCATGGTAGAAGTCATGGAGGTCCCTCCAATAACCTTGCTTAGTCAATGGATATCCTCTATTTTGATTGATGAAGTTTGTTTGTTTCTTACTTTACAAAGAACTTGTGAAAGTATGATCAATCATTCATACTAGACTATTGTGTTTGGTCTTAAAGTTTAATTTGAGTTAGATTTATGTGATGTGGCCTGATTTAATTATTTTTGGCTTATTGGTAAAGTTTGGATTTTATTCTAAAGCATTGAATGTAATTAAGTTTATTTACCACGCATTCACATACAAGGCTCATGATCAAATTATTAGATATAATGTAACATATCTAGTAAATAATATAATATATTATAATGACAAGTATTTCATTCCAATATCTCTGAAGAATGTGAGAATTTGTCGATGAATAGACAATTACTCTCTTAATTGATATTTATATGTGACAATGTCTTGATGCCTAGTGGCACATTGATTAAAGTCATAAAAGCTCATTATAGACCAAGAGCGAACGAACCTTGTTCAGCTTGATGATATTCATGTTGATGATTATCATTCAGAAGTGCATTATGGGAATGGAATTATAATTTTAATTTATGTGGAAGAAAGCACATTTTAGAGTCAATCTAGTAATTTTACTCTACTACTTTTTGATTATTGAATCATAAGTTATAACCAACAAAGAATTTTTGGACACTGGCTCATTCAAGTTTTGATACGATTGGCATGGATCCTTTGGTCTTCGTGATATAATGGTCCATATTATAAGAAATTAACATGGACATCTTTTATTTTGAGTGAACATAAAATGGGATAGAAATTCGATGCAAAGTATAGTATCGAACTAATGTTGTTCAATTATAGCTAGTGCATTCTAAAGTACTCGGAGCACTACATACATTCATATCTCAAAGATACATCACTCATTTTTTGAAAACTTGTTCATTAGCAAAATTGTATGATTGAGACATGCATTTGCTAAAGATACAAAGTATAATATTTCATTCTTATAATTGATAATTGGTGATACATGTGTACATGAGCGTTCACAATGCGGATCACTCAAGTATTTTTTTTGGTCGATGTTTCGGCACGTATTGTCCATAAAAATATTGCATTTTCAAAACTTCTAGCATATTTAATATGATTGAGGACTCACCACCCTTATAAAGCACCCAAACTCATAATGCTAGAGGGTTTACATCAAAAGTACTTGATGTCTATTTCATTTTAATAAAGATCGATGTACTAGATCTTATACCCTAATGTGCATATATAATAAGGTCTCAAAGAAGACACCATCAAAAGGAATATAGATGGTAACTAAGACAATATCTATGCGCACTCGTTTGTCTTTGCACAGGGTTATGCAATGTTGCACGCAACTCTTACCTATTCGTTTATGAACCCCTGCTAACCAAATATTTTGCGTACCAGTTGGTAACTGGATATAAGCCTGATAATTCATATCTATGCATATTTGATTAAGCAGTATATGTGCCTATTGCGCCCCCACAACGTATTATATGGGTTTCAAAGACGATTAAGTATTTTTGTTGGATATGAATCTCCAACAATCATCCGCTATTTGAAACCTTTGACAGACAATCTCTTTATCGCTAAATTAGCGAATTTATCACTCTAATGAGACAGTCTTCTCGTCGTTAGTGGGAGATAAGAAAAATTATTTTCTAATGGAACGACAGGAATAGTTTCATACTATGTCTTATTATGATCCCCGCATTTCACAATGTAACGTGAAAGAAAAGTAAAGTGAACAGTTGATCTTCAAAGTATAGAAGACTCAATTTCCAAAGTGACGAGATCATATATATATATATAAGCTGCAAATGTGTCTGCAATGTTAAAAGTCCCCATAAAGGGCACAATATCGCAAATTAAGACATTGCAACCATACTTAGTGGATGTGTGGTTGAGGTCGTGACTCCCAAAAGGAACAGAGGGAGGTCACCTGGTTCGATCAATACTCGCCAAAGGAATAAGAGGGCATGTATGTCACAACTTCAATTGATCATCAATGAAGATAATAACTCTCATGAGATTATCTCTGATTATACTTATGTCCATGAATCATTACTGGAGGACGCTTCGAAGTTTAATATGATTCTAGAGAATAAAGAAATCTCAATGTACAATGAGAGTTTATATAAGTTGATGGAAAGAGTTTTCATACACATTGATGATATATACATTGTTGCTCAAAGAATCATAGAGCACAATAGTATCGAACCACGCTCTATTGAAATATCAATGTAGAGCAAATTGACCAAAATGTAAAAAATCAATACAGGTAGAACTAAATTCACTAACAACAAGTTAGGTATTTGGTTTGGTAGTGCTAACCTCACCAAGTGTAAAGCATGTAGGACATAAACAAAGTTTTGTCAGAAAGAGTAATGAGAAAAATAAAGCCATGAGATGAAAATCTAAACTTGAAGCACAAAGTTTCTCAAAACGCCCTGGAATTGACTATGAGGACATGTACTCTTTCATAATATATGTTCTAATTCCAAAGAACTGAGAATGCAGCTTATACCTGTGGCTACATCATATCTCTATGAGGATCATGATTTAGAGATATATACGAAAGTGCTTGCTGGCCTTTCATTACCAAGGCAAGTGACTCTAAGCCACGGAGTGCATTTGCAAATTAAATTGAAAGACTCACTTTATAGATTAAAATAATCCAGACGGATGTGGTATAACCGTCTAAGTGACTACTTGATTGAGAAAAGATATTCTATGCCCTTGCGTATTTATAAGTTTCAAATTTGTGATTATAATTGTATATGTCGATGAAAGGAACATAACATCCACTCTTAATGAAATAAGAGATATCGCTAGTTATTTGAAATTCTTAATTTGAGATAATGCATCATGGGAAAACTCGGTCATGTTAAGACTTTAAACTAAAACCGAGTTTGTGGAATACTAAATTCTATAGTTTGCATATGTCCAAAAGATGATCAGACAATTAAATATGTATAAGTGCAATATGTTAGCACTCCTATGTTTGGTTAAAGTGATGATATAAGAAAATATCAATTTCGTCAATGGAATGACGAAGAACTGGTGGGAGCTGAAATTCTCTACCTACGTACAATATGCGCATTATTGTATCATTACTTTCTCAAAATTGTTATCTTGATTTTACTCAAGAAAGCTCAATGTCACTGGAATGGAATCAAGATGTAATTTGATACCTAAAAGAAACCATTGACGCGAGTTTATTTTTCCCATTCATAAATATAATTTGGACTACAGATGGTCTTGTAATCCCTATAGAAAATGTTGAGTTTACTTCCTACTGTGAAACACCAAATAGTATTGTTAATGTTGATTACTCATTCGATCCATATAAAGAGATCATTATCAAACATGTAGTAGTTTGTGAGTATCTACGATAAATGTTATGATCATTCATATATCTGATGATAGTGTCTTGAACTCTATCACTGAAAAAAATGTGATAATACGAGTAATATCACATCAACTATTCTAAAACCAACAATTATGCACTTTCTCAAGAATCAAGTAAATTGGGGAAGTGGAGACTTTCAAAGTTCTCTTGATAAATGTACATATCAGAGAGAGGTGTACACTTTAGGGGGAGTCTCAACATAGGTGTGTTGTACTCTTTTTTCTTAGACCAAGTTTTATTTTTCCCATTGGGTTTTGTTACTTGGCAAGGTTTTAACGAGGCAACAATGAAACACCATTTCACCCTTTGAATTGGCACAAGGGGGAGTGCTGAAGGAAAAACACAATTAGTGTGCCTTCGTCAATAAGTAACTGATGAAGGATAGTTTAGGTATTTGTTATCTTTATGTATTATGGAAACATGTACTTTGATACCCGATATAAAGGGAGTATATAAATGGAGTTTTTGATGAATAAAAGAACCCTAATTTCTATCGTCTATTTCGTCTCTCTTTTATGTCTTTCTCCTTACACTTTTACTTTTACAGTTGCATACTTTTTTCTCTTTTTTTTTTATCGCGTAATTTTCTTTTCTCTCTTTTATGTCTTCTCCTTACACTTTTACTTTTACAGTTGCATACTTTTTTCTCTTTTTTTTTATCGCGTAATTTTCTTTTCTCTCTCCTTTCACTTGTATGAATTTCTTTCCCCAAAATTTTTCTCCACGTGATATCCATTATTTTTTCTTACTATTTTCTCCTCCCTATCTCTTATTTGTCCTCAACTTTTTTTTTTAATTCGTTTATCATTCTTGGCCTTATAAAAATTGACAATTAGTTTCTCTATCTCTTATTTGTCCTCAACTTTTTTTTTTAATTCGTTTATCATTCTTTTTGTTAGATACAAGGTCTTATAAAAATTGACAATTAATTTGCATTAATACTGTGTGTTTAAGTAATTATTTGACACCAACTTTTATTTAAATAATTATTTGCACCAATTTTCTAATTTATATCATGTAATACGTCAAAAACTGATTAAGAAAAAAATTAATTTTCATTATGTGTTTATGTAATTATTTGACACCAAGTTTTTTATTTAAATAATTATTTGCACCATTTTTTGTATTTAAGTAATTATTTACACTAATTTTTTATTTAAATAATTATTTGCACTATTTTTTTAATTTATATCATGTAATTGGTTGGTGTTTCTATTTTTTAATTTATATCATGTAATTGATTGGTGTATTAGTGGTTTTTACATACTATTTTTTAATTTATATTATTTGATAAATGATTATAATCAATTTGACTACTTGTTCCTAGATATTTATTATATATACTATTAGAAAATTCTATATTATTTGTTGTTTTTTATTGTATTTTATGAATTAATTTTTGTTTGATATTTGTTGGAACTTATACTTTATTTGTTGATATTATATATTAAGTTATATTTTCGAGAAAAAAAATAATTATTTTTATATTAAAAATAACTCAAAATATATATATAATAATTTTCTAAATATTATAATAACGTGTTCAAATAGTTCACGTAACACACAACGATAACGCAAAGTGTTGAGCGCATTTTAAAACACGGCTCCTTACTCATACTTATTTTTTTAATTATATCTTTATCCTTGTTAAAATATAATATTTTAAAAAATAGTTATCCATATTATTTTTCTCTCTGTCCTGAAATGTTACCAAATAAGATTTTGACATATAAACTTTGATTTTGAGATCGATTTATGTGTATGATTGAATGATTTTGAGATCGATTTATGTGTATGATTGAATTGAGATGTGAAATTGAGTTTTATAAGCTACCAGAATCATTAGTTTTTAAAAAATAAAAAATCCCAATCAACCGGAATCATGGTATTTGATAAAATCAATAATTTAAATCCATATTAATAAGCATATTACTTAAAAGTAGGAAACTTTATAATGGACATTAGTGAAGATTCTATAAAAAAAATAAAATCTAATGTATATATTTCAACCGTTCAAATCAAAATTATTCTAAATAAATAACACCCCACCACCTAATTGAAAATAAATAATAATAAACCTATAATTTTCCATTTTATCTCTTATTCCCAACATAAAATTAAAATAACAAATCCTAAATAAATATCATCCCACTAAATTTCCTATAGTCTATTTCAACGTAAAAACGAAATTAACACATATTCTAAAAGATTTATTTCCCTTGCTCTAGGTAAATAATTGATAAAATTTTTTTTAAGATCTTAGGTTTAGTATAATAAAATGTTCATTCTAAATAAGTAATTAATTGATAAAATAATGAAGGAGGTTGAATATAATAAAATGTCCATCCTAAATAAACATCATTATGGATAAAAGTATATATTTTTCTTATTGAATCTTGGGATGACTATAATTCATATATTGAATGAACATTAGTTTATTTGGAATTTTGAACTCAAAATATGTTTAATCCGTCCCTTGCTATAATTTTTTTGATGCATTTTTATATTGAGAATATCTGTAATAAATATTCTTATTTCTTATGACGACTGACTGTTGTTATTTTTTTGAATTAATTTTTTTTGTCCCGTCTATGCATTTTTCAAAACTATGGGGTGAAACTTAATAGTATAAATTATGATTTTGCTAAAAATAAGTTGAAATCGCCGATTGTAAACTAATGATAGTGAAAGGGTTGAAATCATATTGTGATTTATACTTGAAAAATTAAAAACTTACACCATCTCCCCTATATATTAATGCAAAATCCTCCTATCCTATGTGTCTGCTTTGCATGCTTCGTTAGCTTTAAATTTTTTTTTGATGCTTCGTGTCATCCAAGCCTAATATTAACTTAATTTAGTGTTTTTTCTTTTATTATATTTGAGCTAATCTAATACTTTCCTAATATTATATTTTGACTAATTCAATATTTTTCTTTTATTACATGTTACCTACTTTAATATTTTCTTTAACATATTTTGCTCAAGTCAATATCTTACTTTTATTCTTCTACTATAAAAATATAAATAAGTTATATCTAATTAGAAAAAATCTATATAATTTTAATTAATTTTTATTTAATAAAAGCTGAAATAGTTTTATTATAATTATAAATATTTATTTAAGAAAAATCTGAGTTATATAAAGTTATTACAAAAGAAAAATAAATATAAAAAATATAAACTTAATTTTTTTTATCTAATACTAATATAATAAATTGAAATAACACTAAAAATATATATGGAAAACTATTGTTACACCAAACAAAAAATAAAAACAAAGTGAAACAAAAAAGATAACATAATACTAATACTACTACTAATAATAAATTATTATGACTAGAAAAATAAATGTTAAATATATTCTAAACCTCTTTATCTGATTTCAATATAATGCATTGATACACATATTATATATCTATACGAACAAATTAGTATCTTACGCAAATAATAATAATAATAATAATGATATTACATATACTACAAGTTAGATGCTCGACGCTTTTTCAATAGAATTATCAATGTCTTATAAATTTTAATTTTTTATATCACATATTCATATGTAACACGCGGGTGTTGTATATTTTTAAATTTTTCTCAAACTCAATTTTCTACGGGTTTCCCCCACAAGTTTGGGTATTTTGATATACTTTACAACTAATTTCGTGAATCAAGGTAAAAAAAAAATTGAAAATTCTCTATTACGAAAACCAGTCTTAATGTGAATAGATAAAATAATGTTCTTGATATATCACAACTATAATTTCGTGACTCATGATAAAAAATTTGCAAAATTCTTAATTGTGAAAATCAGTCTTACTGTAATTAGAACAAATAATGTTTTGATTTGTGTGTAAGAATTATTTATTGTGAAAATAGAACAAATAATGTTACGATTTGTATGTACCATTTTCAATATTATTCTTTTGGTACTTTTAATGAATATTACTATTTTTCAAATCCCGCATAATATGCGTGTGTTTGCTTCGTATACTTCTTTTGGCAAATAAAAATTTCTGGTGTTTCGGTTGCTTAGGTTTCATACGAGCCTAATATCTACTTAATTTAATATTTTTTATCTCACCTAATTTGATCTTTTCATTTTATTATATTTTGCCAAATTTAATATTTTTCTTTTATTATATTTTGTCTAATTCAATATTTTCCTTTTATTCTCCTAATATAAAAATATAATAAGCCATATAAAATCAGTAGAAAAGATATAAGTTAGTTATTTTAATTAAAAGATAAATTACATAAGATATAATTTTAATTAAAGAATTATTATGAAATTATTAAATAGGTAGTGTTTATAATAAAAGTTAATATAATTTTAATTTTTTAATTTTAAATATTCTATATAGGTAAATTAAGATTTATTTGAAATAATCTAATTGTGTAACTTAATATTAGTAATGAATTCAATCTAATATAAACACATAAGATTATATAATAATAAAATAATCATAATAATTATTATTATGTAAGTAATATCATTAACAAATTTAATCCAAATATTAAAATACAAAATAACGTAATAATAATTAATAAATAAAAATTAGGCACGGGTTTAGAATGTGACTTCTTCTAAATTTTTTTAAGTATGTAAATAAAATTACTAACGAATTGAATCTAAATATGAAAATAAAAATTTAATAATTATAATAATTAATAAATAAATTAGACATGTACAATGCAATGATTTAGAATATATCATTTGGATTTCTCATTTTACATAAAAATATATCATTTGTTCATATGGACACATGGGCATATATGAGTCTTGATATACACATTTTATCATTCTTTATAATTCATAAACTAAAAATATTTAATATCAAAATGTCATACAAATAATTATACTTTATTTTGTATGAATAAAATCATTAGTTTGAATAGTAAAGTTTGATCACGATATAATTAAAAATTATAATGCAAAACTATTGATTAATACCGTAATGATTAAACGTAAAGTAATTCTATTACATGATGGGGCAAACAATTAACAACCTTTATTTTAAAATCTAAATAACGGTACTAAGTTTCCCGAACCATTTTCTAGTGTTCTTCCCTTTCGTCCGCCCAATTACTTTCAAGCAGATCGATAGCAGAGGTTGGTGATGGGGCAGGAGCAAACGAGAGCGGGTTTTTCCTTTTAAGACAATAGGAGATGCATGCGACCAAACATTTCGGCGTGAATCCACCACATAACTGGATGCAATAGCTGTAACAACTCCCTCGTGATCCTTGTGTCGACACAATCAGCATCATGAACATGAATACAACAAATTCCATCCTCATATTTTTCATATTTACTATTATTTTTTAATTGATGTTGAAAGTTATATGTTTTGAGCTGCTCATAAATTGTTGAAATGGAGCCAACTATTTATAGTTGAAAAGTCTTGAAATGTGGCATTGAGATTAATTCTATTCAAGTGATTTTGGAGCTCTTATAGTATTTAAACTTATTACATATATTAGAAAGATGATTTTCTCAACATTACATGTCAATAAAGGTAAAGTAAGACATCTTATGGACCAAAAGTCAATATAGCACTTAGATTTTATAGGTAAAGCAATATAGGGTTTTCAAAATAATTTTATTATATTGAATTCTGGTAGTTTTGGAAAATCATCAGCTATTTTGTTAAAAATCATGGCCAGTGATGTGTACCAAAATATCCGTACGTAATATTATGTGATATATGTGGGTATTTGTGGAAGACGACCCCATTTCTAGGAGAGGGTGTGCCTCCTGGAAGGTGGGCGAGCTGTATTACGTTTTTGAGAAGTGAACGAGACGAAGGCTGTTCCTCAATATTATGCCCTTGAGAGGTGAACAAGCTGAAGGCTGTTCCTCAAACGTAGGCGAGCTGATGTGTTTGGAGTAGCGACCTGTAGTATGAGGATGAGTTCTCATATAGGGTCGTGATCTCTGATGGGTTGGGCTGAGTATTTGAGCCTGATTGAGAGTTTAATATGTATATGGGTCTGGTGGGCTATATGCCCATGCTTATTTCGGTAATATATATTAAGAAGTTTCATGTTTATGGAAACTTATCATATGGGAAGAGTCCCAATTGAAAGTCGGTGAAAGAGTCACGGTATGAATGAAATTCTGGTTATGAAAGGTAACCCTAGATAGTGGAGGATTTCTCCTATCTCTATAAAAGGGGCTTTTGTCTCTTATTATTATCATGCTATTATTGTGATTTCACCGTATTATTGAGAGTGTTTTTCGCTTATTAACTTAAGCGTCGGAGGGCCTTAACGGGCTCGAAATCCGGCCCGTTCTAGGCGTTGTTTTGCAGGATCGGCGAGGTCGCTGCGACGATTGTGGAGGACATTCGAGGTTGCTGAAACAAGTTTAATCATCAATTCAGGTCGCTGATCTCTATTTTGAGGTTAGTGCCCTCTTTATTTGGTAGTTCAACTTTTTGGACTTATCAAATTGGCGCCGTCTGTGGGAAAGAGGGACATCGAGTCCTTAAGCGAAAGACGTGAGAAGTTTCGTAGACAAAATATGAGGGATAATAATATAATTTCGAGGACTTTACAATACGGTTTTGTATCGAACAACAAGAAGAACAGGAAGAATAGACTGGCGGACGTTAATGAAAAAGACGAAGTAAGGGATGGAAAAACATCTCCTCAGGTGGATCCAGTTGTTCAGGGCGTCGGTAGTACACCACCGCCTTCCCCCGGGAGGCGTGAGGGGAAGGGGTTGGCGGAAGACACAGAGATGAAAACGCCGGAGGCTGAGGAGCAAAAGGCGATCCATGTGGAGGGGAAAGAAGGAGAAGATTTACTGAAGGACAAACCCTATCAGAGTAAAAAAGGATTTTTGGATGGACTCATGGACTTCGTGCCGCTAGAGAAACAGGAGGAATTACGCAGGTACTTAGCAAGCGAGCTGAGTACGGGGAAGGAAAAAGGCGGTAAATCTCATAACGAGAAGGAGGAGGAATCAACGGTTAAAAAACTAGAGCGGGGGGAGAAATCTGTGTCGAAAAGATTGTCTCATAAGAGGGGGCGGAGTACGCGGAGAAAGGGGGATGTTTCGAGTTCCACCTCATCTGTAGGCTCTCATACTCGTAGACGGCGAGCGAGAGGACGGAAAGTAAGGCGAAGTCGTTACAGGCGAAGTAGTCGACGACATTATAGATATAGTAGTGATAGTGAGACCCCGACCTCTGATACGGATGGTGAGTCTCAAGAAAGGACCAAGAAGAGCGGCAATGTGTCCAAAGAAGGTAAAGGAGAAAGCGAGATCGGACCACATAACAAGGCCTTTAGAGAGCTGCAGGAGGCCATGCTGAAATTACAGAGACGAGTGGATGGAGATAGGTTGGAAGGAGAAGAAGGACATCCTTTCTCGGGGGATATGATGCATGCGGAAATGCCTAAAAACTATAAGGCATTGGATTTTCAATATCGGGGGTTAATGGATCCAGTTGAGCACCTACAGATCTTTGAAAATGCGAGAATGCTACACAGCTACACGGATGCCGTGGCATGCCGGGTTTTTGTGTCCACCCTGAGGGGGATCGCGCAAAATTGGTTCTATCAACTCCCGCAGGGGAAAATCACCAGTTATCCAGTGTTGCGAGCTGCCTTTTTGAAACAATTCTCCAGTGCTCGACAGGGTGMGAGGACGGCGCAGTCGCTCTTTACCATGGTACAGCGACCTGGCGAGACGCTCAAACAATACGTTAACAGATTCACCAGTGCTACTTTGGGGGTGCCCACTGCCACTGACGAGATGAAGGCTGGAGCTTTACGTMAAGGAMTGAGAAGAGAGGACTTGCGYAAATCATTAGTGAAAAAAGAGGCGCGAACGTATGATGATGTCCTGGCGAGATGTCATAAGTACATACAGGTGGAGGAGGCTGAAGAGGAACATAGAGTGCATTTTGGCAGGTCGGATACGGAGGCGCGAGAAGTCATCCCGAGGAGGGAAGTAAGAAGAGAATCAAGAAGGGGAGTGCGCGGGCTCCTAGCCTCGAGTGCTGGGGTTAGTGCGAGGCAGGAGGCGAGCGTGCGCGATTGGAAACAAGAAGACTTTACACCATTAATTTATCCACGGGCTAATGTGTTCAGTATTATGGAACGTTCTGTGCCTGATGCCATACAGTGGCCAGAGGATCGCACACCTATCCCCACTCACCCCAAGACTGCCTCCTTCTGTCGATTTCACAATAATTACGGGCATTACACTGAGAAGTGTAGGCACCTCAAAGAAGAAATAGAAATATTGATAAAAGTAGTGCATTTGAAGGAAGTAATCTATAAGGAAAGGGAGCCGCGCGAACAAGGGCAGGCGTTACCTCCACCACCACCGAGGAGCCCGCCTCAGCAGCAGGTCGCGAGGCAAGGACGGCAAGGAAATCAGAGACAGGAAGGGCCGCAGAGAAATAGAGGAAGAATAAACATGATTTCCGGAGGGCCAACGGATGGTGATTCCAATAATGCGAGGAAACGGCATGTTAAGTCAGCTCGCTTGAGCGTAAGTGAGGTCCCCAGTGTGAGCAGACAGCCTCAAGTAGCAGGGCCAGTCATTTCCTTTGGCCCCGATGAGAGGCGCGGGCTACAGGAAGATCATAATGATGCATTAGTGGTCGAAGCGGAGATTGAGGGTTATGAGGTCAGCAGGATATTTGTAGATAATGGAAGCTCGGTGAACATTATATATACAGACTGCCTTGATCGGATGGAAATAGATAGAAGAGTGC